>CACRXK020015826.1:0-11892 GCA_902702795.2 Paramuricea clavata
GGAACAGTGATTCATCACAAAGGCATAGACAAAGGCTCTCGATAAGCTTAAAATTTGAAAATTGATCACTTTTTTCGATTACAAATGGAACAAGAACAGACTGTTTATTGTTTACTTGAAGGAAGACATGTTTTTGCCGTTATGCCAATGGGGATTGCTTGTCGTGAGGTGTTGGAATAGCAAATTACGACTGGGGTAAACTATAGCAACCTTTACTTGAGTTTCATTAATTTCAAACAGACTTCAGTTGATACGTTATGTGTTCTCACTTCCTCAAGAAAACTATCTTTTGGGGTTGATGTTGAGATGCAGTTGCATGTAAGGACTGTAAGCCTATTCGAAACACTTTGCGATTTACAAGGCTTCGCTGAGAGAGCGAAACAGAAGGCGGTATTAAATTGCCGTTTGAAACGAAACGATCTGGACTCGGAACGCTCTCTTCTTTTGTAGAGTTCTTTAGCAAATGAAATAAATTTCGTACTTTCCGCCGCCAACAAGAATTGCACACACGATCAGATAAGTGAGACAATTTATTTATAACAATGCCAATGGCGACAGCGAATAATTGCTGCCGAGCGTAGCTCGGCAGCACACTAATCTCTACACGTGGTGTGCTTACCACGTGACCGCCGAGTTTATAGCCGCTACAATCTCGATTTATGTCATTCTGTCATCCACGGACGGGCCAAAACTAGCTGTTTTGATATTATTTTTTTGTTCCCGGGGGGGTTTGTTCGCAACATGGCGACTGTTATAAACGGACAGAAATATAAAAATCATAAAATAATGCGAATTTCCATAAAAATTCCGGGTAATATTTGTGAAGATGAATGGGTAAATAAAGCACGGTGTTATTTTGTGTCTCTGGCGCAAGAATGATCGACAATATTTTGAATAATTCAGGTAAGAATGGCTTTATTTCGTTCTCGTATAGTGATGTAGTCGTGCCGTGTGCCCTGTCTACCTGTCTGGTGATATATTTTATAATACATGAAGGCATTTATATTTAAATCTGCTGTTTATACTTGTTTAGTCACTTTAGTGTATTAAACTTCGATATATAGAGGCATTGAAACAAAATGATTTCAAGAATATATCGGCAATTATAATACCCACTGAATCACTGATCTATTCCCGACCAAATCGACAGTAATGATTAATGCCTTTATGCTGATACAAGAAGCAAATGAACTTTTAGTTTATTTGTTTGTTATGTCACTTAATATGTGCAAAGCCAAAGGCGGTGAGTATATAATAGTGTTCGGTACGTTCTATTTCTAAATGTTTATAGTTTAAAAACAAACGCGGGATGTTGTTAAATCAGGCTTAACAAGATTCCTAGAGCTACCCAGTGTGGATTGTTGTCTGCATATATGGACTTATCAGCAATTACATGTAATATAGCATATCAACTGACTTTTGTATAAGATATGACTTGTATAAGGCCTCAGTTATATATAAAGCCTATAAACATGATTCTACTGACATACATTGATATATACATATGGCTGTGTTACCACAATAATGCTCACAACTTCAACTTCTTTCTAACAATATAGTTTTGCAGTTCTGACTGTTCTGAGTATGATCTTATCATTCAGAAATATAAGCATTGCACTGTATTCAATGGCAAGCTATCCTGGATTCCAGAGCCTTCAGTTAATAATAAATTGAAATATCGTGAAGGCTCTGGTTCAACGGGAGGATTCTTTGATTAAACTGTGCCAATCACAAAACAGAATTAGCAGTTTTAGTACAGATTTTGGGCGTGTTAACCCATTAAGCGCCAGCGCTCTCCCCTTGACGAGTAAAATCGTCTGGCGTTAGACAGAGTAAAATACTCTGGCGTTAGACAGAGTAAAATACTAAAGTAGGGTGCATCAGGGTGCAATGCGACCCAATGGGTTAACTAGACACATGGGCAGATAGATCAGTTAACCCATTAAGCGCCACCACTCTCCCCTTGACAAGTAAAATCGTCTGGCGTTAGACAGAGTAAAATACTGTTCAAAGTAGGGTGCATCAGGGTGCAATGCGACCCAATGGGTTAACTAGACACATGGGCAGATAGATCAGTTAACCCATTAAGCGCCAGCACTCTCCCCTTGACGAGTAAAATCGTCTGGCGTTAGACAGAGTAAAATACTGTTCAAAGTAGGGTGCATCAGGGTGCAATGCGACCCAGTGGGTTAACTAGACACATGGGCAGATAGATCAGTTAACCCATTAAGCGCCAGCACTCTCCCCTTGACGAGTAAAATCGTCTGGCGTTAGACAGAGTAAAATACTGTTCAAAGTAGGGTGCATCAGGGTGCAATGCGACTCAATGGGTTAATATAGTACATAACATAGGTCATAGACATACAGTTTCAATACAATACAAAATGATTTTGAACAACGTCAAGGTCAATGAAATCATACAAAATGAATTTATGGAATATCAATTAAATGTATTTAAAACAAACATAATTTCAACATCCCAATAAGCAATAACATCCCAGTAAGTATAAATTCAACTATTTTAAATCAATTGTTTGAATAGCCAAATTAAAAGTTGTACGAGTGACAAAATCATTCAATAATATTCACATTTTATCATTTGTATTATGTGTCAACTATCAAAGTCGTACTGTTAAGTATATTAAAATATACTTTTCATAAGATTAGATGTAAGATATAATTGTACGAAGGTAACTGAGGAACGACGATGTGTAAGACAATAAATCATACATACAGTGAAAAACGCTCTTTTTGTAGCACATCCTACATGTACATATCGGCAGCATTTTCCTTGCGATAGTAACTCCTAGTATAAATCCTAATGTGGTCGCCCGACTTCCCTCATGATTTGAAGTTTGAGACTGGTTTTCTGTTGAAATTCGTCCTAATTTGCCTGTTCCGATTTTAGTTGAAAATAAGCACTTGCAAATTTGGCAATTACTGACTGCGTTGCTTGCTTTTTTGGAGTTAAAACGCAGCCATTTACACATTGTTTATTAGTGTTCTGAATAAGCAGAGAAAACCCAGCAACATTTTAATGCGAGTTTGTTTGTTAATATTTGGGTGCTGTCATTGGTTCTTTTTTGACAATTGACGCGCGAATGGGGCGTGTTTATGAAAAGGGGCGTATTACAAAATACCGGGCGATGGTTGCAGGCCCACTATCAGTTCCCTTGGGCCTGCACGCAGGCTAGGGTTGCTGGGACTGGGATTTGGCCACTGGGAATGGGAAATGAAGTTCTCAAGAATGGGAATGGGATTGAAGTAATGCGAGTCGATTCCCAATTTTGATCCGTTTTTGGTGCCTTTGGTGATGATTTTTGTTGTTAACTATATTATTCACAGCACTACCTGCGAGCAGGCATACTCTGGCGCCCGAAATTCTGGGTTTTCTGATTATGCGTGTCTTAGAATGCTGCAAATGCCATTTCCGGGATTCACATTTTAAAATTTTCCGTGCCTTCGGCACGAGCCCCCCCCCAATATTTCATAAAAGAGAGTTTGGCAAATACAAGGGCAACGGCAATATACTGTAGTCATCAACAATAGCATTAATCCTCAAAGACAAAGGCGAATGTAAATTACATGGTATTAAGCGTTGTGCAATGCCGTAGTTGTTGAAACGAGTACGTGATTTGCATCATTTTCACGGTGCATGACTACGGCAACAGTCAATTCGTTCGATGTTTTTTGAGGTGTTTTATTTGAATTCGCGGACTATTTTACTTAAGGGTACGTTTGAAAGAAACAGGAATACTTAAAGAGGCAAATTAAGTGTAGTAACGTATACTTTGGCTCAAATACAATAATATAAGCAATTATATTTTCCCTGTTGCCGTTGTGGTTGCCGTTCTAGGTTGCCAAACTCTCTAAAGTGTCCGCCACTTGCACACACGCGGTGGCTTAAAAGGTCTTAAAACTGTTTATTCTACCGATAAATAAAGGGTTTTTTATTGACTGGGATTTCAGTAACTTGGAGTGGGATTTCTAATAAAAATCCAACTGGGACTGGGATTTTGCCAAAATTTCAAGGCCAGTACCGGGTTCGGGTTTCAGGACCCTCTCCGTTTGTTAGTGTGCATCAATACGTTTCCTTAATCGCCTACTAAAAATTCCTTGCACGTGCTCGGAATTTATTAATTAATTATTATTAATCTTGTACTCTCAAGATCGACTACTTGCTAGGCTTTATCTCCGGTTTTATGCGTCAAACAAGGACAAAAATACTACTGTTCGAATCAACGTGAAACGAATCATTGATTTCAAAATTGATTTCTATTCTAGAGATTTATGGCCTTTGAAAGACAAGCCGCTCAAAATAATCCTACACGTTTTCCGAATTCCTTTTTTCGAGGAAAGTTTTCTTTTCTATTTTAATCTCGGACTCTCACAATTGACTTTTTGCTATGCCTTATCTCTGGTTTTATGCACCCAATAAGGACCAAAATACCACCGTTCGATTCAGCGTAAGAAATTATACTCACAGATGTCAAATGTATTACTAAACAACAGTATTCTAGCGATTTATGGCCTTTGAAAGACAAGCGAAATTGTAATGTTCACAAATCGCTCAAAATTATTAAACTAATTAAAAATGCAATACATTTGACCTTGATAACTTTCGTATTGTTGGTTTTCTCTTTTGGCCGTATACCAGTGGATTCGTCTCACATTTCTCTTTATTTTGTTAGTAGTTTGAGCCCAAAATATTATATTTTGAAGGTTTTAATGTGCAGTTTTAATAAGCGAAATTGTATTGTTGTAATGTTGACAAATCGCTCAAAATTATTAAACTAACTAGAAAATACATTCAATTTGAGGTAAAATTCAACCACAAACGCTTCGCAAAACGTTTTAAAGTGTTCTTTATATAAATACTATTAAAACAGCCTTTAATTAAATGGCTTTATCGATAAACTTTGAGTTTGCAATAAAATGATTTGAAATTCTCGCTTGCAAATGACTTTGCTTTCTTTTTTATTTAAAAAATTCAATATAATAAAAAAGGGAATCAATATTATTAAAGATACACTGAAATTATATGCTGTCTGTAATAGTTGTTTCATATACGCAAAGGCCGTCGGGTTTTAAAGTCATTATAAAATCATTATTTAAAACAAATTTTCAACCTCGTTCCCAGGGCTTTTCCCTTTTTGTCATTGGGAAGCGCGGGAATGACAAAAAGGGAAAAGCCCTGGGAACGAGGTTGACAAACTTTAATACCTTCGTTAACGTCGGCTCCCTTCTTTTAGCCGATTCTTTCGCCCTTTGTTTCTGAGAAACCTTTTGAAATTTACAAAATCTTGCCAAAATGCGAGCAAAAATGAAATATATTTGCAAGAAATTTATCAATCATCAAATCAAGAAATGTTTGCTATTTCGCTATCGGCATGCAGTCGTTATAATGCAAACTTTAAATTGGACCAATCAGTGTCCGCTATTCATGACAGTCCGCCATATTTTTGAGATCAGTGAGGATGACCACACACCCAACACTCGAACACCGTTGGTGACCCACGCCCGCGATAATTGATGAACTTTAGACTTCGCTAATGCTTTCGTTTCCCCAGGTGTAAATAGCCGGGGGGAATTAGTACCCGCGCCGTCGGCTCGGGGATTAAAAAATAAAAATGCAGTCCGTTTCAGGTTTGATCCTTGATAACTTCGGAATTGTTGGTTTTCTCGTTTTCGGCCGTATGCCAGTGGATTCATGACATTCGTCTCACTTTTCTCCTCATTTTGATAGTATTTTGAGCTCAAAATATTTTATTTTGAAGGCTTTAAAACACAGTTTTGATCCTAACGTACGAACCAACTGGCGGCCGACAGGAGAATGTGTAGCGTGCTAAATATATAAACTTTACTTGTGCATGTAGGCGGAAACGCCGAAAGTTTTATTTGTAGGCGGGCACCGCATTTTAGTACTGTGTCTGGTCAAAATACTAGTCTACATGCGGCAGCCGGGTAGTTTATATTCAAAATATCCATCACATGTATCTAACAGTATCAAACTTTAATAATTCCATCGGCATCGGCAGCCGGGCAGTGTGCCCGCGGCACATGGGGCTATTCATGTCCTGTTGACCATACCTTCAACCATATTATGTAGTGGTTTAATCTATTTTATGTTTGGTCGTAAAGTTAATAAATAGGAAATTTAGTCCTATAAAACTGCTAAACTGTTAAAAATATTCTCTTAAAAAAAATAAACGCACCCCACACACACAACCCTAACTCCTACTCCTAAGACCTTACCTTAAAATCAGACTCAATAGTTGAAAAAAAATATTTTAATTTGAAAATAAAACTGTGTCATACGGGATTTGAACCGCAAGAACCCCGCATCGAAAGCGGCGCCTAAACCACTGCGCCACAAAGGCTCGCTCGATTTATTGGTAAATAATGCACTTTAAAGGAGTAAGATGTAAAATTTGATGTGAATCATTGATGTGAATACGCTGAATACGATATATTTCAAATCCTTTACCTCGAGTAAACGCTTAGCAAGCGTCCTGTTTTAAATTTAAATTCTGTTTCTCTTTAGATTTTAAATGTTAGGAAACTTTTTATTAATGTCTAAATACCAGTCTAGTGTATTTTTTGTTTGTTTCACTTGACATAAATAATTTTATTATATACATGACAAAATTACTGCAACCTCTCCAGGAGTGCAATTAATGATTTTCGCGATGGCTGGGGGGAGCGGGAAATCAAAACAACAAAATCCAATATGGCGGCGAAATTTAGATAAGTGTTTCTAACAAATGTGGACGAATTTAACTGAATTTTGGCACAAGAATGAGTTTAAAAAACATTGTATGGCAAAAAGAGCCTGTGAAAAATACCTGGAAACAGTTTTAAGGAATAATCTTGGCGGGATGCAGCGAAACCTGACTATGTAAGTTTGAAATACAATTTATAAAGATTTTCTTAGTCTAAAATATGTTGTTTGAGTTTGAATCTTGTGTTCTAGTTTAAGTTATGTGCCTTCATGAGTTTGTAATCATTTCCCAAGTTTGTTTATACCAAATTGCTTACAAAAGAATTAAAAACTCTTGACAAAATGCAGTTGAAATATAAAGAAAGCGATTTTGTCATGCATATAATAAATAAATAATCACACGGGCAAGTCGTGCAATTAATGATTAACACTACTCGTGATATTTGAAAAATGTGCCAAATTGCACTCGCCTCGGCGGCTCGTGCAATTTTGGCACATTTTTCAAATATCACTCGTAGTGTTAATCATTAACTGCACTCCTTCCCGTGTGATTACCTATACAAATAGCCTTGTTTTCGTCTACAATTTGGCATTTAAATTCCTCGCCATTTTTTCTAGTACACGCGCATGCGCAGACGCTTTCCGCGGTGTTGTATAAGGGTGGTTCGTAAAAGTTTAAAGTATGTCTTTACATAGTCAACTATGTCTGTTCATATTACTTATCATTTAGCAAATATATAGCCAAATACAAAATTTAATAAGACAATATAAGGGCTCTAAAATATCAGGTGATTACAATATTCCCGATTCGAATTCCGGTGAGCGACTCAGTGACTAGAGCATAGAAATAATAGATATAGAATGCGTACTTGATCACGAATCATGTCTCCACTTTTTCTCATGCGTGCCCTTATAAATCCGCCATGTTTGAATTTGACTAGGAGTGCAAACTACAAAATATAAACAAAGCTAAAACTACGTTTCCATCGTCAAAACGTTTATCTTGTTGTCTAATTTGTAGTTTGGGGATAGATTTTGAGTTTCAATCGTGCAGCCTTGTAAACAAAGTATTTTCGCCGGTTTCTCGAAATTTACTCATAAAACATTTTTGCATGCTTTGAACGTCACTACTGTCACTGTTTTGCTAATATCTTATAAGATTACAAAATGATAGTTCTTTCTTCGTCGGGTTTCGTTTTTCTTTGATGTAAACGAAGGTTTTTATTTTTTTGAAACAAAAATATTTAGTTGTCGATAGACTGTAAATTGTCTAAATAATCGTCGAAAACTATGGTTTCAAAAGCGTTGCCTCAAGCTCAAGCAACACAGAAAAATATGAAAAGTAATTGTGTAAGTTTAAAAAGATTACTGAACTTCATTTATATTATATTATAAAAAAGTTGAAATATTTATAGAACATACCTATTGAGTTTGAGTTTGTCTTGATCCTTCGGGTTTTGTTTTGGCTTGCACAACAACGTTGAAAATTTATTTTTAAACGATGATTTCTGTATATATTCTGTTCAGAACTGTTGCTTTTCGTAAAAAAGCCCACTAGAATGGGTTTTTAGACACTTTTTTTTCCATTTAAGTCTCGATATAAAAATTTTTGCAAACTTTGCATTTGAAAAAACAATTTGCACTCTCTGCAACCGCGCGAAATTCACACTGAAATTCCCTGCCGCCTGGGAGTCTTGGAACCAAAATGCCCTTATAAATCCGCCATTTTGTGGAGACAAATTTTTCACTGAGAAAAGATAGGAGTACGCATTCTATATCTATTATTTCTATGGACTAGAGACAGCACTTTGACCAAAACAAAATTGGTCCTAACGGGACCAATAACAACAAAGTAAATAAGAAAGTAAGAGTCTTTCATTGCAAATGCTTTCTCTAAACAGCAGTATCCAGTTCATCTTCTTGAACCAATACATTTCGTTTTGGACTGTTCTTAATGTTTCTGCGTACTAAAAAAACTGTGAGTATGATCACGATCAGGATGAACAAGCCCATTGTAATTCCAACAATTAACTTGACAGGTGTGCCTGTTTAAAACAATAAGACGTATTTTCATTTTAGAATGGGGGAGGGGGATGAGAATCTTCACTTTTCAAATAAATCATATACAATTTTATGGCCCTTACTCATAGTAGAGGAGGTCAACAGGAATTACAAGTCTTAGTAGGGGTTCCAGTGGCCTTTATAATTATAACTCCGTGCGAATTAATATTTATTTCGGGCATGTACATGTATGAGGGCTTGTTTGTCAGATGGGGACCGATTTTAATTAGTCATGCATATTGGTATAGCCCCCTCGCCCTAAAAGCACAACGTCTCAATAAGTCACTGTGAATGATTGACTTGGCGCTTAATCGCAACATACTCGCCAACTACAAATACATGCATGCAGCAACCCCTCACCTTTCTAACCAAACAATTTTATCTCCCAAGAATTGTTACAACATGAAATATTTCAAATTAGCAAACAGGTGAGTGAACGCCGGCTTGCATCAAGGTAGTCATGGTAACACGATCATTTTATTTTTATTTTTTGCAAAAATAGCAAAAATAATTAAAATATTAGTACTTTTAAGTTTTAATGATGGAACTATAATAGTTTCCAAAATATACTTTGAAGTTTGAAGGTATCTTATTGTGCATTCTAGAAGCTTCAATTTAATGTAAAATTCAACCTTGGTCATTTGGACGCTTCATAAAATGTTCTTTTATCAATTTTATATATGCTTTTTTTATTATTATTATTTATTAAGGTCTTTATTGTCTCGAGTCACAACAGACGTGCAACTTTACAAATGTCAAATTCCTATTTATTACAGTTAAAAAATTGATCTGTCCTAATTAATTATATGAAACTTAAAAATAGTTAAAAAGACATCTATTTATGAGGATCGTTTAAATCGTTCCGTTTTAATTTGAGTAAAATAAAGTTATGTTCCCTTTGTCTTAAAATCCTTTGTTTACCCACAGGAAGCAATTCATGTAGGGCATGCATGTTCTGGATTCGATACGATTTTGCTAAATAATTTTCTGTCTCTCTCCTCGATCACTTCAGGTATCTTAATACTATTTGTCGTATATCCATAACGATAAGCCCGCCGGAAAAACTTGTCCATACGATCCAAATATTTCTTTTGGAGTGCAGAGCCCCACACTTCAATGCAATAGTAAAAGAGTGACATGATTAGCGAATCGAATAATTTGCTTAGCTGATCTGCAGCGTAACCATAGCACTCTCAATATGTACATACGCCCACTAGCCTTCGACAGAAGATCATCGATATGAAGATCCCAGCAACATGGATTTTCCTGAAATGTGACACCTAATAATTTCAACCAGCTCTTTCGTCCAATGCCTACAATCGGTGCCGGTAACGGTTTCATAGACCTACCGTGCACAACCATTTCCCACGTTTTAGAAAGATTTAATGTCATTTGATTTGCTTCCGACCAATTCTGAATGCTTTCCACCTCAGCCTCAGCAGAATACGATCCTGATTTTACTGGAGCACTTGTCGTTATATCATCAGCAAATTTAACCAATAGGTTGTTTTGCGCATCCATGGGTTTTATATCATTAACCATCAACGAAAATAGAAAGGGTCCCAAAACCGTACCCTGCGGTACGTCTTTGTTAATATCAACATAAACAGTTTCTATGTTTCTATTCATCAACAACAACTCTTTGTTTTCTGTTGGCCAGAAAACTAATAATCCATTTTATAGTATACGGGTTAATTTCGAGTGTTTTCAATTTTTCAAAAATAATGTTATGAGATACCGAGTCAAACGCTTTCTTATAGTCAAATGATATTACCCTAACAGAGTCTGCACCTTCATCCAGCCTCTTGAGCCAATGATGCAAACACATAATCAGAGCATCGGTAGTATTTGTTCCGGCCTCTTTATAAGCAAATTGATCTCGTCCGATCACGGATTTGAATGCAGACGCAATCTCCTGTTTATAAACTACCCTTTCAAATAATCTCATAATGATGTTTGTGAGCGATCTAGGCCTCAACTGATTACACTCTGTCAAAGGAGATTCTTTGGGTAAAGGGTTCACATTGGCGAGTTTCCACATCAGAGGGACACATTGTTGTTCGATTGAGAGATTGAAGACTTTGGTAATTATGGGCGCTAAAAGTTGTGCAAAGTCTTTCCATAGCCAATATGGAAGCCCATCAGGACCTGGCGCTGTTCATTTTAGTTTCGCCAAAAAACTTATAACAGTAGGCTCATCAATGGTAGGAACTCGAGTGCCTACAGGAATTGGTATGAGTTGGGGGGATATGTAATTCGCATCCGTGTTTACATTTTGAAAGTACGAGTTAATGTGTTGTGGATCGATGACTGAGCTAATATTGCTGTTCTTGCTTTTTCTGCCAGTAATTCTATTCACAGTATCCCACCACTTTTTGGATCCAAAACTATTTTTTCTATTCTCATCATCAACGGAACGAACAAGATTTCCACGAATTAGCTCATCAATACGTTTTTGAAGATCATTGTTGACTCCCTTCGCTATATTCTTATTCCTTATCTTACATAAGTGTTTGACCAAAGGAGACATATATGGTGGGTCACGTGTTGACATTTTTACTTTAATTAACGGGAAACAGTCATTAAACATGTTAGTGATAGTGTCATTTAATAGAGTAACTACTGTATCATTGACATTATTGCAATTATGAATGTGACTCCAATCACATGTCTCCAATTTCCTCATCATACTGAACTTCCAATGAGCTCTTACGTCTCTAAAGTAGACATCCTTTCTTTCGGGTTTTATAGCATGTCGCGGAGAAACCATGACAACCAAATGGTCAGATCTTACTAGACCTTTAAAAACCTTTGATTTTTCCCAAAGATGTGGACAGTTGGTTAAAAATACATCCAAAATTTTATGATTTCGGGTAGGCTTCTTGACTAATTGTTCCAAGTTGTGCTGACTGATAAGGTCTTTTGTTTTGAATTGATTAATGTCTCCTGCTAAAATTATTCTTGCATTGGGCTCAGGATAAAGAATCTGTTCTATAGTTTCAGACAAATAATTTAGTAACTCAGTCTCAGGATAAATGGGGTCAGGTGGGTGATATACTGAAGCTACGTAGTATTTAGTATTAAGTGTTACAATTTCACACCAAACACAC
>CACRXK020015827.1:0-11891 GCA_902702795.2 Paramuricea clavata
GTTCATAGTATGTTGTACCGTCGTTTGCAACTAACGATGAACAGTCGCTCATAAAAACATTCGCGTGATTAGAATCTTCAATGTTTGTCCAGAACAACAACACTTAATTGTTGTTTCCCATGTGTGCAATAAAAATAAGTAACAAAACTTTGTCTGAACTTGTTTGGCTAGAGACCTACTGGAAACTTTTACAGGCTTTTTAATGAGAATAGAGAATGTTTTATCTGCAACTGTTCACCCTTAGTTGCCACCGACGGTATTTGACAGCATAAAATTGCCTGTGGGCTGTGGCTGTGATAACTGATATAAATAAAATACAGTCTGGTTATACTGACTTGAGCGTGTCATGACAAACTCTTTATTGGAAAATTGTGAAGAAATAGTCGAATATAGAGGGTCGAATATCATACTTAAACTTGTATAGCTACAGTATCATTGGTACATAGCGTTGTGAAGACAAGCCTTTGCTTTAATACCTTTCGCTTCAGCAGTCTTTTTTTTCCATGCTTCTCTACGCTTTCCCAGGCGAGCTTCTCTTTCCTCAGCAGTCTCCTCGAGCAAACGTTGTCGTCTTCGTTGGCTCCCTCCTTTTCGCGAGACGTTCGGCTTTCTTTTCGTTTCCTTGCCGCTCTTCATTTGGCTCCATACAGTAGTCCATATCTTTTCAATTGGTATTTGATACCATAATTGTTTTATTAAACTCTTTATAGAGCAAATTGCTTTGAAAGCTGTCAAAGTTTTTTGCGAACGTACAAAATACTGCAGTGCAAAAAGCAAATTATTTTCATGAAGTATCTGTCAGTTGAAGTCGTGATTTGTCATACAACAACAAATTTTAAATTTGACCAATCAGCGTTCGCTATCCATGACAGTCCGCCATCTTTTTGAGATCAGTGAGGATGACCACCCACGCACAGTGACCCACGCCCGCGATATTTGATGAACTTTAGACTTGGCTAATGCTTTCGTTTCCCCGGGTGTAAATAGCCGGGGGGAATTAGTACCCTCGCACAGCGCTTCGCGCCGCCGGCTCGGGGACAAGTGCGTGCGAGTAAAACCCGATACTTGAAAAATTCAAAATAAATATTTCTACTCGCCGTATTCATACGAAACTTTCTACACGAAAGCGCTTGAATACAAAGAGTATTTTACACACATATTCTTTCAGAAAATGTCACCAAAGTTTAGAATATATTCAACTTTTTCTCTTTTTCTCGTTTGAATGTTTGGCGAAGCGGTGAGTATAAATATATGATTGTTTCGGTTTGTGTAATGTTTTGACGGCACTTGACCCCCCGTTCGAAAGGTTATATTGTGAGGATTTCAATGGTGGCATTTATTTAAAAGGGGGGGTAAATACTCGCCGAGATATTTATATTAGAAAAATTGAATCGAAATGTAATACGAAACCGGCCTGTCGAGAAAGAGTTTTAAATTAAGGATATCAGTAACACTAGCGAAATCGATCATGTAAAATTTTGGCGATACGTGAATAGGAAGCGCGAGAATAAGCACAAATCGTATGCTTACTTAAAATGTGATGGGGAAACCTTATCAGATCCAAATAAGCTGCCTGATATGTGGGCAGGTTATTATGAAGCTCTTTTCACGCCTAGTCTGAAATTTAATGAACAATTCAAAAATGAGGTTGATAACGATGTCGAACATTTAATTAACCAAGAGGTACACTTTGATGGAATTCTAGACAAGCCTATAACACTGGAAGGACTAACCGCAAAGGTCTATCATTAACAAACTCCCTAAAGGAAAGGCTCCTGGCCATGACGGTATCTTTTACGAGCATATTAAACTTGGACAATGTATTTTGCTAGAGTATCTAGTGCAATTATTTAACAGTACAATAAATGAATATATTCCGTCATCCTTTAAGCTGCCAGTCAAAATACCAATCCCTAAAGGTGGAAAGATTTTTGCGTGTACCTTTGACGATCACAGGGGAATTAGTTTGCTTACAACCTTTAATAAAATTTTGGAGCGATTAGTTCTTTCGAGAATAAATCAGAAACCAAATTGCAATTTACATTACAAGGAGCTTATAGGAGTGAACATGATGCTCTGACGACATCATTCCTTATTGATGAAACAATCAAACACTGTTGTGAAGAGGGAGATAAAGTTTATGTTTGTTACGTTGAGTTTAAGAAGGCTTTTGACAATCTTTGGATAAATGGAATGTTGCATAAACTGTACGTACTATGACATGGGAATTAGGGGGAAATGTCTAAGACTCATACATCAATGGTATATAGTGGGATGAGGGAAGTGGTTCGTATTGGTAACTGTTTCTCTAGGTGCTACGATCTTCCTCAAGGAACTCGACAGGGTGGCATTTTATCTTCGTGTCTGTTTACAGTCTTTGTGAATGATTTAATAACATTATTGCATGCAGCTAAGGTTGGGGTTGTTGTTTATGGAATGTATTATAGTTTGCCGATATATGCTGATGACCTTATCCAATGATTTCTCGTTTAAAATAAGGTTTAGATTTAATGCTGAATTTATTAGTTGATTAGGGTATAACATGGAGAATAATATTCAATCAGACAAAAACCGTTACAATGGTTTTTGGAGAGAAATCTGCTGATCGACTGAAGAATATAGAATCACGGAACTGGTATCTCGGTAACTATAAACTTGCTGAAAAAGATGTTTGGAAAAATTGGGGGGAAATATGGCATGTTCGGGCCAATGATATGAAGCCAATTGGAAATGCGGTTAAGGCACCCGATTAGCACGTTTGACGCCGGCTGCCAGCCGGAAATTCTGTCTCCGATTGCTCGGCTGCCAGCCGGGCTGTACTTTGCTGTACTATAGTATACTATTCGTTCAAAAAATGCGCGCATTTCGGAGACTGGTTCTAGAATGTTTCATAAGCAGAAAACCACCAAAATTACATTAAATTTTCCGAAAATCATCGAAATGCATCTAAATTCATCTTCCCAATGCATAGAGCTAGCTGTGCGACAGGTAAATAAACGAGAAAAAAATTACGGCAAAGAGAAAAATTGAGAATTATTCGCGCTCACTCTGAGACTTGAACTTACGACCCTCGGCATACACGTACGCTAAGTGTTGTTCCCCTGCGCCACCACGTTTTACGCGGAAAATATGTTAATTTATTGTATATATAGAGGTTATTCTTAGCCAGCGCGATTTATGATTGCCTAAATACGTACACCATTGTACACGGCCAAGGTTACAGTACCAGCGGAGCCGTATCTTCTCTTTAATACAACATTTACAATACATCTCGGCATAGATCACGGCTACCAGCCTGGGTTATTTAACTGTCATACAATACTACAATGCAATACGACTGTCAGCCAAGCCTGTAAGTAGTATACTGTAGTATACTACAATACGTCACGGCTACCAGCCGACAATACGGCTATCAGCCGGGCCTGTCTGTAGTATACTATAGTATACTACAGACAGGCAGGCGGGTGATAGGAAATAAATAAAATATAATATATTATTACAGTATAAAATAATATATTATTAATATATTATTATTACCGTTAAATAACCCCGGCTGGTAGCCGTGATGTTTCATTGTTTTGTAGTATACTATAGCTATTGTATACTATAGACAGGTCCGGCTGTCGGCTGATAGCCATATTCCATTGTAGTATTGTATCACAGTTAAAAATAACCTCGGCTGGTAACTACAGACAGGATCGGCTGATTATACAATTACTTTATGGTTTCCGTGTTTGTATGGCCTGATCCAAACATGCGGAAATGTTGCGAGAGTTAAGCAAAGCGTGCGAAACACGAGCCGAAGGCGAGTGATTTTGCGCGCTTTTCTTAATTAACTCGAGCAACATTCCCAGGTGTTTGGATCAGGCCATCCGAACACGGAAACCATAAAGTAATTGTTTTATGAAATAACAACAAAGTTTAAAATTCCCGCCAAAGCACTTTAAATGTTTGGATGGCCTGATCGAAACACAGGTTTCGACCAATCAGAGAACGCATTATGTACATGTTATTTTATAAAGCCGTATTGCCGGCTGATAGCCGCGATGTATTGTAGTATACTATAGTATATTACAGACAGGATCGGCTGATAGCCGTATTGCCGGCTGGTAGCCGTGATGTATTGTAGTTAACCTGCGATCAGGCCTACAAATAAATAAATAGGCCTGATACAAATCTTAACAAAAGTCCATGTTTTACAACCGTATTTCGGTTGTAAATCTGATTGGTTTATGAGACAAAAGATTTTTTAATCTGCCATTTGATTGGTTGGTGCTAATTACATTATATATTGTCGTTGATATATTTATAATGATCACGACTATTGATTAGATTGTTGTTGTCGTTGTGTGAAATTTAAATTTCTCCTGCGTCATTTTGATTTGGATACTAAATATAAACTTTGCTGTGGGTGGAAAGCGATCGGATTAAGGATTGTGTCAGGCTATTATTTGTAAAATAAAGCCTGATCGCAGGTTATATTGTAGTATACTACAGTATACTACTTACAGGCTTGACTGACAGTCGTATTGCATTGTAGTATTGTATTACAGTTAAATATATTTAATCAACAACAACAATAACCCCGGCTGGTAGCCGTGATGTTTTATAGTACACTATAGGTCCTATAGTATAGTATACTACAGACACGCCCGGCTGATAACCGTATTGCCGGCTGGTAGCCGTGATGTATTGTAGTATACTATAGTATACTACAGACAGGCTCGGCTGACACTCGTATTGCGTTGTAGTATTGTATGACAGTTAAATAACCCCGGCTGGTAGCCGTGATCTATGCCGTGATATATTGTAAATATTGTATTAAAGAGTAGATACGGCTCCGCTGGTACTGTACCCTTGGCCGTGTACAATGGTATACGTATTTACGCAATCATAAATCGTGCTGGCTAAGAATAACCTCTATATATACAATAAATTAACATATTTTCCGCGTAAGACGTGATGGCGCAGAGGAATAACACTTAGCGTGTATGCCGAGTGTCGTAAGTTCGAATCTCAGAGTGAGTGCGAATAATTCTCCAATTTTCTCTTTGCCGTAATTTTTTTCTCGTTTATTTACCTGTCGCAAAGCTAGCTCTATGTATTAGGAAGATGAATTTAGATGCATTTCGATGATTTTCGGAAAATTTAATGTAATTTTGGTGGTTTTCTGCTTATGAAACATTCTAGAACCCGTCTCCGAAATGCGCGCATTTTTTGAACGAATAATATACTATAGTACAGCCCGGCCGGCAGCCGAACAATCGGAGACAACGTGCTAATCGGGTGGTTAAGGAGGGTTATGCGGCTGGAGTGGATCTTGCGTCGGTAGGGTGTAGATCAGGTGGGATTAATCCTGTTACAGCAACTGAAATTATGGAAAAGAGTAGTGCTACCGAAAATGTTATATGGCAGCGAATTATGGCAACTTGACAGAGGAAAATGCCTTAACAGAGAAAAATGTCAAAATATTTTTGTACGTGTAACTGAAGGACTGTTACCGGAAACGTCTGGTTCGGTAGCAAGGCGTCTTTTGGGCTTGTGGAGCATTGAAGGAGAAATAAACAAAACGAAGTTGTCTTTTGGGGGCGACTTATTAATTCGTCTCATGATCTTGCACGAAGAAAGCTGTTGATGGTGGTGGTAAGAATTATTCGCTGGAGGTATAGGAAAGAAAAGTTCAACTCGTTTTGTGGCTGATGTCATGAGGATTGTGCGTAAACACAACTTGTGGTTGTGTACCTTGTGGTTGTGTACCTTTCCACCAAAAGTGCATTGGAAGAGAGTGATTGTCAAAGCGATTAATAATACGGAAAAAGATATGTGGAGAGAAAAAATTGCATCAAAGTGTGTTATGGATCGATATTTGCGAGTTCATCAAGAGTTAAGCGTCTCGTGTTGGTATAGCCTCCTTCAACGATACCCTGCAATTAGTACGTTCGTGATGACAGTAATAAGGTTGTTATGCAACTCGTTTTCAGTAAATGGAACAAGGTTTAATTCTCGCGTGGTGGTCTATGAGTGCTATGATTGTGGCGTTACTCGCGGATATCCGGTTGTTCATGCGGTTCTGAGATGTAATGCTAGTCATGAATTATTAAGAGAAAACTTTTGGAGGTGGAAACTGGACAACATGCCTTTGGACTTCTGTGCATATATTAGTCAACTTGATGATGAAGAGTTTCTTGATGTTGTCCTTGGGCCGCATACTGCGTTACGACAGGAACTTTTAGACGATTTTAGAGTACATTCTGCTTATATTTTGCATCGAACTATTTAATTGTCAAAACTGGTTGCATTCTAAAGGATTTATCCTCATATTATGTAATTATTACTTAGTTATATTTTGTATTGTAAAAGTGTTTGTAATAATCTCTTCCATTAGGGAGGCAAATAAATGACCGACCGACAGACCGACGGACCGACCGACCGACCGACCGACCGACCGACCGACCGACCGACGGACTGACTGTTTTCCATAAGGACACAATGAGGACAATGTTTTACGAAGATTTCGACGAAGGCAATTGTTACGACTTCGACTGCATTATATGTAGAATGATGGCCAGGTTTCTCAATTGCTCAATCAAAAATCCGTACACCACGGATTAGCATTTATGTAAGAAGCCCATATGCTCAATTTCATGCCAGTTACATGTATTAGAATTAAGGCGGTTTTCCAGTCCTCGCACGAAGCTCCTCGCAGCTCGCTGCAAGTGCTTGCATATGTAATTAAAATTAACTGTTTGGCATTGTGATTGGATGAAAGTGCTCATGCATGCACTCGCAGCGAGCGGCGAGGAGCTTCGTGCAAGGACTGGAAATCCGCCTTTAGATTCATGCAGTTTTCTCAAACTATCATGGCAGGAAGATACATATAGTAAGAGTATAATACTGGGGAATTAATTTGCCGTAGCTAGGCTTAAAATTCCTTCAAGAGGAAGCAAATCAGCTAGCAGACGGTCCTTGAAGTGCACGGATTTCACAAACATGAATAAATGAAATTGCTTACCAGCATACGTTCCAAGACTCAATTGATATTTCTTTTGCTCACTAGTGACAGCGAAGAAATCATATTCTGCGTATTTCTTGTTTCCAGATGTATCCTCCATGTCAATACGAAATTAATTTTGTGCAGCGGTTGTTAGTCTGTTGATTTTGTCCAGCCCGAGCCAGAATTCTCCTTTCAAATCACCAAAACCATGTTTGTAATCTTGCCATCCTCGGTAAAAATCAACACTTCCGTCATGACGGCGTTGAAACACAGCCCATCCTCCCCCGGATGTTGTCATATCACAGAAGACATTGAAAATGCCCTTGTTATCTGGATTAATCTGATAAACTCCACTTTTTTTTATTCCCTTTTTGTATAAATCAGCGCAGTTCTTGCCTATTATAACAAAAAGTATTTTTAGTTTAATTAGCTAAACTAAATCGGGACAGATTCTAGAAAAACTTTCGCTTAGTTAATCCTCAAGACTATTGTAAGGTTTACCGTTAATGGTTTTTTTGAGCAGATTTGCAATATTCTTAACTGCATTTTGAACTTTCGCTGATTCTTTCAAGACCAATTTTCTTAACTCTTTAAATTGATCTTCGATTTTCAGAATGGCAGCTTTTACCGGAGACTTTAGTCGGCAGGTTCGTGAAAGTTTTCTCTTCATTATATAATTATTCTTCTCTTCAGCATCGCTACAACGTACTCTAGATATGAGAGTGCGTCAATATATTAACCTGAGTTACTGAGAAGGACTAACGACGACAGGTAAGCCTACACCGGTTAGTCAACCTCCAATCTCATTCGTGAGACAGCGCAGTGTTAGCGCCGTTCTGAGTTTAAGCATGGGGAGGGCACTAATTCTGGCCGGTGTTTTAATATCTTAATTGGTTAAAAATTGCATTGAAGCCGGAATATCAGCTGTGTATAAGCATGCATAAACAAGCATAGGCATATCAGAAATTCAGGAAGTACACATATTTTTGCATGGCTTAGATAAACTACTATATCCAGGCAAAAAATTATGTGGACACCTAACTTTTCTAACGTCAATATTAACATCGCGACGTTCTTTCATGAAATGTGTCACCCCCTGCAACCTATTCAATGTTGTTTCTCACGGTTGGCACAAAAGACAGCAAATTCGTCCACGTACAAATAACTTTCTGTCGTTAGTTTGGAATATCACGAAACTTCCTGACAGGATAGAACTTGCCATTCCTGAAATTCGTAACGATTTTGTTTTTCGATTTTGTTACATTTTGGCGGGAAAATGACGTGCCAGCTTTGGCGCCAAAAAAATAAACACGAGCTAAGAAGAGATTGTCCTATAAGGATCACAGAACTGTAAAAATATTGAAAATACGCCAAAGCAGTGCAAAGATATGGTGCTTAAAATTTTGAAAAATCCGCCATTTTGTTACTAAAAATAGATTTTTTTCGAACTTTGAATCGCCATATCTTCGCACTGCCTCGTTGTATTTTTAATGTTTTTACAGTTTTGAGATCCTTATAGGACAATCTCTTCAAAAAAGTTACTAGAATGTTCTTAGCTCGTGTTTATTTTTTTGGCGCCAAAGTTGGCACGTCATTTTCCCGCCAAAATGTAACAAAATCGAAAAACAAAATCGATACGAATTTCAGGAATGGTAATTTCTATCCTGTCAGGAAGTTTCGTGATATTCCAAACTAACGACAGAAAGTTATTTGTACGTGGCCGAATTTGCTGTCTTTTGTATTTAAATTTTAAAAGTTTCATTTACCAACATTGAATTGGGGGTAGGAGGAGGAGAAATTTTCTCTGGGTTAATTCTGTAAAAATACATCTATTTCTGTTTGACGCACGCGGCGTCCACAATAATTTTTGCCAGTATTGTAGCTAATGCACATAACCAGACGTCACTGCATAATAAAGCTGTACAATCCGATCCGAATCCGATCCAATCCGATCGGATTCGGACAGTAAATTACTCGGATCGGATTGGATTGGATTTCTTTTTATTGTTATCGGATCGGATCAGATTTTGTATGTTTTTTGTCGGACCGGATTTGGGTTTTTTCTTGTAACAACAATAAAAGGGATTCCAATCCGATCTGAATAAATACTCGGACCGGATTGCATGGGATTTCTTTTTATTGTTGTCGGATCGGATCGGATTTTGTCGGGTTTTTTTCGGATCGGATTTCTTTTTTTCTTGTATTGCGTCGAGTTACTCGTATATTTTAACAAATTAAGATAGTTCTGTAATATCTATATACATGGCAGGAAGTGCCTGGAAGGCTTTGGAGCCGAGTAAGCCGAGTTATTTGGTCGAAGCGGAGTAATTCTATATTATGCCGGGTGCTGACAGTAAAGTATACTGAAAAAGTGTTTGAGTTTTTTTGACGTATATTTCTGACAAACGAAACACTGGAATTGGGATATAGGAATGTTGTGGTTTTTTGTTTAGTTTGTTAGGTTTATGTGTCGTGAAGCACAGCTGACAATGAGATTTATTAGTGATACAGTAAACTTTAAGATGTTTTAACCTGTAAACCCAGCTCAAGCTCTTGCATTGTTATAATAACTAGCCAACGCTAATTCTAATCGAAATAAACTGCTGTTAACGTGTAAATGCTCGTAGACATATAAATTATGTGATATCGCCCTGCAATTTTTATCGGATTCCTATCTGCTTATTTTGCTTGAAATTCATTATTTCCAGTATACCGTTTATGATCATGAAAAAATACGCTCATACACCGAATAATTAACGCACGCTGTATATAATTACTTATTAAGTTCGGATCGGATCGCATTACGAATTTAGCATCGAATCGGATCGGATTTTATAAACATTCTTCGGATCGGATCGGATTGCTTTCTTCATCTTCGGATCGGACCAGATTCGGATTGAGAACTGAGACAAACCATCGGATTCAGAGAGGTCATTCCGATCCGACGCACACTCTACTGCATAATGTGCAAATGTTAGTCAATTCAGAACAATTGCCAACTCTGTGCATGATTCGTCATTTTGTTGTTAAGCTTTAACATAACCAACTAATATTATTATCTTTTTCTTTATCATCTTGTTGGTTTTTTTATTTAAATCGTCGATATACTACAGTTAATTTTAATATGGCATAATCTCCCTCGATGAAATTCAACTCTTAGAGAAAAATGATTCTAAATATGTTTACATAAAAAATAAGCATGCCGTAGCCTGCGAACAGGCTCTCAAGCTGAATTGAGAGCCTGCATCGATGACTAATGAATTTGAATATCTGCGTCTCAAATCGTGACGCGAAATTATCATTGGTCAGATGCTATAATTTATATGTTTCCGCTGTGCTCTATATATGTCAACTGCTGGCATTATGCATAAAAAAACACATTAACTGATCAAATTGGTCTTGGCCGTCTTATCTCAAAGCACGAAATGTTCTGTTTTGAGAAAACAGTATTTAAAACATTTGAACTTTTGCTTGAATATCTTATATTTCGAAAAACAGTATAAACTGTACAGTCTAAATTTAGTTTGCACGGTCTAAATTTAGTTTGTACGAAAGTTGTAAACAACACCATATAAGGATAGACATTCCATATTTGGAAAAAAGAACGTTACGGGGCAGATATTCAAATTCATTAGTCATCGATGCAGGCTCTCAATTCAGCTTGAGAGCCTGTTCGCAGGCTAAGCATGCCGAAATCATTTTGTTTTATGGAGATTGTCTTAACATTCGTACAGGCGCAAAATATTTAAAGAAATCATTACAATTATTTTTTTCTTTATTTGTTTCGTCACTATTGTTACAGAACGCATAATCTGGCAGTGCCCAATCGGCTTGGTACAGAAAATAATTCTTTCATGTCTCACTACTGTACATGTGCGAGAAATAATGGTCACGCACGCGCATTGAGTGCTTGGACTTAGAAAATATTTTGTAGAAATATAGCCGCCGTCACTCTTATGTTTTGTATGGGAGTTAGCGAAAAAATCGCCCTAGCTCTTAACCTAGCGCTACAATTCAAAGTGTTCAATCTGTTTTAGTTTGTACTGGTTAAAACCTAACTTCCAAGATATAGTTTAGAATATCTGGACTTAACCGCAATTCGGTATCGCAATAATTAAATATGAAGCATTTTAGTTAGGAATTGTATTGTGAAACAGCACAAATACGTCAAGCAGACCTCAAAAAAATCCATTTTCAGACGAAATATTGAACATATGCAAAGTTTTCAATCTGATTTGATTTGACTTGACAAGACATTGCATTTCTAAGCCCAATTTAGACCAAACCAGCACACTTTATTCCCCCTTCGGTATAGCCATGTATTTTTGGTGAATTTTCACGTATTTTAGCCTTTGAAATATGACGCCGCACGCAAAATTTGACCAAAATAACAGCAACAAGTTGGTGCTTCTTCTTCGAAATATGGCTGATGCCTCCATTTTGTATGCTCTAAATAAGCCTCTACAGCAGAGGAGCTTTGTAACCATACCTTATAGTTTCTAGGCAACAAAATATTATATATATATTCGTAAACATTGTCGGCAAGACTTCAGATGCGTGTAAAAGTGGGTATATAATTTTTTTCGCAAAGGTCAGATGGGTCAATCGAGCAAAACATATAAACACAGAAACGTTTCGGATGTCTAGCGTTTCTGTTTGCCCCGACAAGCTAAAATTTCTTATGAACGGGGTTTAACCATCCAATAATTAACCCTGAGCGGTTAAAAAAGCCTCGAAAAAAGCGTTATAAGCCACTGGTGGAAACCAAGACATTTATGAACGCAGAATATATTATACTTTAGCTCCGCCCCCTAGTGTCCACAATTTCTCGCCATGATGTCACTTATGAATTAGATACAGTTGTCAAAACAAGGCGCCTTTCATTTCAGAGCTCGTG
>CACRXK020015828.1:0-11890 GCA_902702795.2 Paramuricea clavata
TCCAGACGAGTGCAATATTACTGAATCCTTGACTGCAGAAAACGAAGAGCCACAATCAATAAGTGAAGCCTTGAACGGTGCAAATGCAAGCAAATGGAAACAAGCATTAAAAGAAGAATACAATTCACTAATTAGTAATGAAACATGGGAATTGGTACCACCACCGGAAGGGTGTAATGTCATTGGATCGAAATGGGTGATGAAAATCAAACGTGATGCAGATGGGAATGTTGACCGACATAAAGCACGGCTTGTTGCTCAGGGATATTCACAGACACCCGGAATCAATTACGAGGAAGTCTTTTCACCTGTTGCAAGACATTCTAGTATAAGAACGCTATTAGCTTTGGCAAACAAGCACAACTTAGAAATTCATCAGATGGATGTCAAGACAGCATTTTTAAATGGCTACATAGAACATGATATCTACATGTCCCAACCAGACGGATTCGTTGACCAAGAACATCCAGAATACGTTTGCAAGCTTAAGAAGAGCTTATACGGACTTAAGCAATCAGCGAGGTGTTGGAACCAAACACTCGATAGTTTTCTGACGAAAAACGGTTATAGAAAGAGCAATGCAGATAATTGCATTTATGTGAAATCCATAAAGAATGACAATGGATTCATAAGTTTTGTGATTTTGGCTGTGTACGTTGACGACATAATTCCTATCTCAAACGACATCAACATGTTAAACACAGAGAAGGACTTGTTATGTAAGCATTTTGAAATGACGGATCAAGGAGAAATTCATTTTATACTCGGAATGACAATTAAGCGTGACAGAGAAACCAAAACGCTATTCATCAGTCAACAGAGGTATCTAGAGAGCGTGTTGGACAGATTTGGTATGGCTAATTGCAAACCGATCTCTACTCCTCTTGAAACAACTTACCATAAGCGAACGGAAGAAGAAGAAGGATTTGATAAGAATTTATATCAACAGGCTATAGGACGTTTGACATACATCTCGACAGCGACAAGACCAGACATTTCTGCTGCAGTTAGTATATTGTCTTCATACATGTCAAATCCCAGCAAGGAACATTGGAATGGAGTCAAAAGACTTCTAAGATACATAAAAGGAACTTTAAATTTTGGATTGAAATTTACAACGAGTGAAAATGATGATGAGAATGGAGACGAGTTGTATGGTTATTCTGACGCCAACTGGGCAGGAGACGTTGATTCTAGACGTTCAACCTCAGGTTATGTGTTTAAAGTCGCAAATAGCACCGTGAGCTGGTGTAGCAAGAAACAAGCGAGTGTGACGAAATCAACTACCGAAGCGGAATACGTAGCATTAAGCCAAGCAACGCAAGAAGCAATTTGGATGAGGCGATTATTATCAGATATTGGTTGTAAAAGTGAAGAACCCACCACAATGTACGAAGACAACCAGGGAGCTATTGAAATTTCGAAGAACGCAAGATTTCATAACAGGACAAAGCATATAGACGTCCGGTTTCACTTCGTAAGAGAAAAAGTATTATCAAATGAAGTTAAAGTTATCTATTGTCCAACTGAACATATGTTAGCGGACATAATGACAAAGGGATTAACAAAGAAGATATTTCAAAGACTAAGAAGCATGTTGAATGTTTGTTCATACTAAGGAAGTTAAGATAAGTTGACATTACAAAATATTTTCAATAGGACACAATGACAAAATAATTATTAAGTGGGAGTGTTGAAAATAAAGTAATAATCATTTATATTATTGCATACATTAAGTATTTTGTTTTAAGAGATATGATTGGACGGTGATCACATGACTTTCGAACACGTTGTTCTCTCTCCTGATCGTATGTGTCGAAGCGCATATATTGTATTCATGTATCGTATGTAAAACGTTTATATTTCATATTAAATAACATGGTTTTTAACATCCCCTTCGGACATCCACTATTTCTAAATTTTTCTAAGGCTACCTCGCCGTTTGAAAATGTCACCGAAAATTAGACTACGTTCACACTACACGCGAGCGAACTAACGCGGGCAGAATTTATGTGTGTTCACACTACCGCCATTACAGTTTGTTTACAAATTGAATTAGCACTCGTGTAAACCCAAAATATTTCAAAAAGACCCAAGAAATTTAACTGAAAAGCATTTGAGTTTACACGTTTGTGTTCACACGAAGCTATCAAGCGCTCCGCCGTTTTCACCTCGCTCTGTTAAAGGTGATCTACAGTCCGATCTGTGCATGTGCACAAATGAGCCCACTTTTTATGATACAAACAGTTGAACTATGTTTTGAGTTCTTGAAAAGCCTAATTGTTGTTTCTTGATAATATATTATACTCTAGAAGCTTGAAAATATAAATAGTTGTCGAATAAAGCTCAATATTTTGGACACAAAAATGTAAACAAAGGCTTTGTTTACATAGCTACAGACTGTAGATCACCTTTAAGAAACCGTGCTCAAATTGTTACAGCAAAAGTGACGTGAAAGTTTTCAAACAATTTCGCTCCAGCTTAGAGTGAATTAGCGATGGCTTATTGTGACTTTTCTACGCTGTTTTCAAATAGCTCCGGCGTGGCGGAACACTTGGCGGCTTCTTGTGACTTGCGAACACAAACACGTGGCAGGTTTTGTCGGATAATTTGCAGAAATTCACTTCGAAATTCGTTCAAGTAAAATTCGGACTGAAATTCGATGTAACCTGCGACTGATTGACAAGCGTTGCTATGTTTACTTACATGTTAAATTTTTTAGTATTACTGCATTCCTTAACCTCGCCCTTAATATGTCGCAAGGAAACTTTATTGACTATATACTAAAACAAATTGTTTTGAGTTCAGTTCACATGGCAGTCTCTTAATTTGAGCAACAGTTTAATAACTATTATTTTTAACACTTGAATAATTCAAACTTATATATATGAACGAAAACTGCAAAACTTTACTTTTATATAAATAAAGTGTGTCAATTTTCGACTCATTCTCAACATGCAGGATACGCTGTTACAGCGAGTTAGTTTTTGGTGGCCATGCATGCAAAAGTGGACCGCTTATTTTGCTTACGAGTTACGTGGACGTATAATTATTGCTGTTACATAAACGTTCCAGTGTTCAAGAGCTACATATAGCCGATAAAAATTGCGTGCTCATTATAATTGCCGATCACATAGCTTTATCACAGTCTCAAACCTTCAGACAAACATATCCACATTCCTCTCCCCCCCCTCCCCCCCCCCCTTCGGACAAGGTGCGATTGAATTTTGAATGACAAATTTTGAATGACAAATGAATTTTGAATGACTCCACGAGAACCTCAACTGTGATACCAAAACTCGACAAGATCTTTGCGGTTCATGGCATTCCTACCTTTCTCAAAAGCGACAATGCTCCCCCTTTCAATGGCGAAGAATACCAACGCTATCTAACCGCCCTTGGGCAGTGCTGTAGAACTAAATTTACCAGGGGGGGGGGGGCTCTCTTGACGAGCGTGAAGCCGTGAAATCGTAAAAAAAAACGTGACGTCATATGACGACCAGGGGTGAGCCATACGATGACCTATAGCCCTTACCGCGGCGGCATTTTTTGATTGGGGAGGGGGGGCTAGGAACGCCGAAGGCGTGAGCCTTCTGGGACTGGGAGATCCGGGAAATTTTGAAATCTGAAACCTCTCAGAGCCCCGGAAATGCAATAAAACCTGCTAGTTTCTCTTAAAAAGTTTCTACCTGTAGAACGACTCTTAAACAACCATTATATATGGGTAAAATTTATTCGCTTAGTACATTTTCCTTGAATAGATTATTTTCTTCGAAATTTAATGCCTTGTTAAGCGTAATTTAAATTGCATTTTCCATACTTGTCGTCCTTACCTTTCTTAGAAATGTTCTTTTCTGGAAAGTGCGAGCCCACTAATACATAACAAGAAAATAATAAATGGAAACAAACACCTGTCCAGCGTACTAATGAAGACTGAACTAATCTACATAATTTGTGCAAGGAATAACTTAACGTATTTTAAAAAGTCTGTGATAGTCCAAACTAATTATAATTCAAAAGTCTGACTAATTCTGCTGGAGTTTTTTAAATCAAAACTAAATATTTTTGTTGAGATTGTAACGGAGATCCTGCTTTGTAAATGAACCAAAGTTACGTTTTCTCTTGTCGTTCTTGGACATGAGTACATTCGGTATTTAGTATCGCCAGATGACTGAATCTCCTCTGTGACATAATAAATTCCCGATTTTCTAAAGTAGAAGGGGGGCAATCTTCTCTACTCCCAAATGGCCCCAAGGCAACGCTGAGGTAGAGCTCTTCATGCAACCATTGGGAAAATCCCTGAAAGCTGCTAAACTTGACGGTGGTCCATGGAAACAAGAGCTGAGTCGTTTCCTGTTGCACTATCGCACCACACCGTATTGTACCACTGGTGTTCCAACCTCTGAACTGTTATTTAATCGCCAAATTCAAGGAAAACTTCCTATTTTACAAAAAAGCAACCTCGTTAACCGTTACAACGAGGCTCGGGAAAAGGAAGGTGAAAGACAACAATACAACAAACGTTACGCTGATGAAAAGAGAAACGTTAGAGAAAGCCCAATAAAAGTTGGCGACTACGTTTTGTGGAAGCAAGAGAGACGGAACAAACTCACACCCAATTTCAATGAAACACCCCACATTGTCATCTCGCGAAACAACGGTGACAGCACGTAGTCAGACAGGACACACTATACTCGCAATGTATCACACTTCAAGCCAATACCGAAGCCAAAGATTGATGTTCAGTCGACGATGACAGTGAAACTTATGACGCGGAAAGGACCGAACGAGACAGAATTGACACTAACCCTGAGCCAAGACGTTTGACAAGGAATGTCAGGCAACCAGAACGATATGGCGAGGGAATTCCCTTGTCGGTAATTAAATAAAAAAGTGGAGTGATATAGTATTGAAGTCATGTCATTCACCCTGCACGTACCAGGACTATATAGACATAGGGCACGTTGTGTAGAAGAACCACACGAAGACATCAATCAGACCTATATCGTTATGTTATGCTAAATATATTCTATAGATTAAGCCCGTTGTCAATTCCAGAACGCGTGAGGGCGCAATGCGACTTTTAATGAGTTAAAAATAAATTTATTTGTGGCACCTTCTAGAATACGATATCTAACTTGACTGAGAGTGTCATCCCACCTAACGTATATTCTAAGGTCAATATGGCAATAAACCGGAGAAGAAAACCGATTTAGCTGTTCATTTTTTACTAAACAAAAACGACTAAAACCGGGATATTATATATTTCCATTAAATCGAACAACATGATGTGTGCTATAAACGCCATGCGTAACGCCGTCTTAAGGTGGCTTCCTACAGTTTTGATTGTACAGCACACAGTTGTATTCAAAAAACCATTATTTTATCAGTCTTGCAAAGTATGATCACGAAACTTGGCTACATAACTGCTACAATATCGCGAATGACGAAAAATAAAAAATGTCGTTAAAAATCCCCATTGCCATGGTAACAAAGCGATTTTAAAAAGGGCCAATTTGCAGATTCTTTGATAATTTTTTGAAAATTTCTTCGGTAAAACTTTTTAATTTTTTGCACACTGTAACCTTATCTATAATTCCTTCAAATGATAGCATTTAAAAAAAATCGTACGAGAATTTTTTTTTAATCCTCAAAAAGCCCTGTTTTTGGAATAAAAAAAAATTTGGCTCGTACGATTCTCTTAAACCCTTGCACATTTTACGCACTTCAAGATTACAGGAAAGTCTGTAAAGTTTTAAAAAAATTTACCGAAGGAAACACGAGAAAAATACAATTATTTTTATCTATGTGACGTCACAAAAATCAGGATTTCAATTTCCTCGCGCGACCAGTGGACAATCCCACGAAGGCTCGCGCGTGTATATCATGACGCAATTTTAAAAACCCCGCCACGCGTGCAACGTCGACCACGCGTGTTGCGTGTAGCACTACTGATCTCGCGCGCGGACAAAATTTCCGCGACACAGACCTAAAACTGTAGGGAGCCACCTTAAGTATTTGTTTGAATTGCATTGCAGTTTTACAAAAAAGGACATGCATGTGAAACAGTGCCTTGACTAGGCTCTTTTTGTTATTTTGTGCTTTTAGGATTACGCAGACTAAACGAAAATTAATTTTTAGCGTGGTGTTGTGCACGTTTCCGAACTTCTTTTTCAGTTTTCCAGCTAGTTTTCGCTTTTTGCAAGAATTGTCTCTCCCTGTCATTACAGTACATCAGTTTAAGGAAGAAAACATGAGATATTTGCAAGGACTAAGTGTGAAAATTACTACACTGTAAGCGTTTTATGTGTATGCCTAGCAAGACGCATTTTTATTTCCATCTTATCTTCAGCGTGACTTGTGAATGGTAACATTAAAAATTATATATAACATATAAAACAAATTTTTAAAGATTGGATATTTGCATCAATGCCATAATAATTACTGTATCTACAATTCATCACCATGGATAATTTCTAACAGTTTTCAATCTTATTGTTTATAGTTGCTTCATTGGGACCAATTGCCTCGTCTGTTATCTGCTTCTTTACGATATGGTTTAAAAGCAAATCACAGAATACTCTTCATACAGCATCCTTTGTATTTTTGGGTGCTGCTGTTTATCAAGTTATATTAGCAAGTCAAAGCCCAACACCTTGGTTGTACAAATCTCATGCTGGATCAATAATTGCTGTGAGTATATGCACTCTCTTAAGTGCCTCGTTCAATATTAGTTAACCGTATAACAAATTTTATTTTTGCAAAAGAGTAGCCCACAAAATTTTAGCAATTCGTGTCAACGCACAGTACAGGGCGCGAAATAACGGCTGGAGGGTCGTCGGACATACCGAATTTCTGGCCGGTCAAATTATTCAGCTTACTATTAGCCTAACTATTGCCAATCTAAGAGGCAGCCTATTGGACGGTAATGTTGCATAAATGCATGATCTCAGACACCCCCACACTCATGTTTGATGTTAATTATTGCATAAACTAGAAATACATGCATGCAACAACCCCTCGCCTATATTCTCCAAATATTGTTTCAACATGAAGTATTCGTAATTACGCCAACACTGAACGCAGATTAAAACTGACTTAGAAAACGTACATAAATGGCTAATTGCCATGAAGAAATTAACATTGAATCAGGAAAAAACTGAATGCATGCTGGTAGGCTCAAGACAGAGACTACAACAATCTTCAAGTATATAATCCTCAAATAGTTATTGGCAACCATACTATACAGCAGGTCTCAAGTAAGAAAGTTCTTGTGGTCATTATTGATGAACAGTTAAAGTGTAAAGAACATAACGATGCACAATGCAAAAAAATTTCTTCCCAGTCAATTGCTCTCTTGAAAAGAGCAAAGCAATTTGTAATCAAGATCCACTTCTAGACATGTTCAATGCACTTGTCCCACCTCATTTCACATACTGTTCGAATGTATGGAATGATGGTAGTTGTGCACATATTGAAAAACTACATAAATTGCATAAGCGAGCCGCTCGAGTGATAACGGGTTCAAATTATGAAATAAGATCAACAGAGATATTTGAAAAATTAGGTTGGCAAAAAATTGAAATTATTCTTAAAAAACGTGAACACATTATATATACAGTATGACATTTAAACTTAAAGCATTACGGGGTGAAACGCGTAGTAACTACTTGTCAGACCTGTTTGTCGCCAGTCATAATGACATGCACGTATCAATTAAGAAGTAATGATCGAAAACTTTATTTAAACAAACCAAACACAAACTTTATGAAAAATAGCTTTTCATACCGCGGAGCTGTATCCTGGAGTAGTCGTCCAGCTGAAATTGTCAATGTATACGACCAACTTTCCTTGTATTCTTTTAAAACTTTAATAAATCATCACTACAAGGACTTCGAGGGAAATACATTGACAACTTAATTAACCTAATTCTCTTTTGTTACAATTGTTGTAAATAGATAGTAAGTGTTTGTATTTCTAAACAATGTATATGTATGTATTCATAAACGGCCCCTTGAAAATCAGTTTTTCTTTACTGCTGAAGGATTACCGTTTTCAAATAATTTTAAATAATAATGGAAACTTTATTGAAATTATATACGTATATATACAATTATAAATCTCACTAATTTAGTATTTTATTTAATAATGAGTATCCTTAAATGTTCAGTAATTCCGGATTTAACCAGTCCTTATCTCTGCAGCAAAATATATAATATGTTGTCCTAATCGCGATAGACATAATTTTCCTGATAGCGAAATATTGGTGTCTTTTATCAAGACCTAGATCATTTAACATATCTAAAAAGGAATGACATTCTTTTGAGAAAACGCCTAAAGAACTAATTGACAAATTTACAAATTTTACGGACTTAAATTGTTTCTTTTGCTGTGTAATGAGATCTTCGTATCTTCTTCTTTTCCGATCAACATTTGTTTGTAGATTAGACTCATAACCAACAGAAAGTTCAAGGATATAGAGACAATAATAATAATAATAATAATAATAATAATAATAATAATAATAATAATAATAATAATGCTAGTCATGGCAACACGATAATTTTTTTTAAAAATTTTTGTACAAACCTTCAAAAAATAGATGAACTTAAACACTTTTAAATACAGAACTATCAATTTCTAAAATATATAAAGTACATGTAGGTATAATTATTTTGGTTTCTATAGGCTTTATTTTCATGTCAAATTCAAAACGAAACTCTACGTATAATGTGAATTGAAATTAACTGCATTTTGCCGATATTAAACTGTTCAACTTGTGCTTCAACTTATTACTCGCACTTTGAAATAAATTTAATTTTACAGGACGCTAATGAAAATAATATGCTTTTTGAGATCAGTGAGATGACCACCCATACACCCATGAACCATGCGCCCGCGATATTTTTTTTAACTTTATTGGTTAATATTTATAAATATGTACAAATACATTTGAAAATAACCAATCGACAAAGGCGCGAACGGGACAGAAGTACCCATGCGAGGCGCCTTCCCGTTAAGACGTAACGTTAAAATAACATAGGTCAGCATAAGACTAAATAGCCAGGCAGAATTAGTAGCCTCGCCCCGGGCTAACGCCCGGAACGGCGCTCCGCACCGTTGGCTCGGGGATTAATTTAAAAATTATGCGTGAAAGGCCATTATTAGCACCAGTTATTTGCAGCTGACGTATTATTCTCACCTGTTTTTTTAGGAAAATTAGCCAATCAACGTTGATTGGATAAGTAAATGATAATTTGTATTATCCGCATACAAAAAGTGCTATGGCTATGCCTGTCTGTGGTATTTTTGGCGTCATTAAAAGAGGGTTAATTTTATATTTTTTGTTGTAGGTTCTGGGAGGACTAACAACAAGTATGTTTGGTACGTATATTCGACTAACGATATCAATTATTATGCGAGAAGAAAGTAGAAGGGCGTTATACTGGTGTGGAATGAGTATTCAAATTGGATCGTTCATCGGTGCATTTAGTATATTTCCTTTTGTTAATATTTTACATGATTTCCACGGCAAGAATGCTTGTTAGTCATCATAACGATCAGGGAAACAAGAGTTGTCTTATTTACTTTTCAGTTTATACTCTAATAGCGAACTGTAAACGTAGCTTAGTGTGCAAGATAACTTTTACAGCATAATTATGCTCCCACTGGAAATATTAAAATAACTTAATTATTATGGGTAATATAAGCTATAATTGTCGATACCTATATGACTGTGTATAAACGGTAGGTTTTTCATGGTATAACGCAACTGGCTTCAAAAACACTTTTGGTCATTACACAACTATTACTACATGAGCCAATTTTTCGTGCATGAGCAATTTTTTTGAAAAAACTTTCGCTCGTTGCAGTCAGATGTTGGACTTGAACTGCGATCTGCAATGCAATTACTTTTTTGTTTTTAATATGAAAAATGAAAAGAAGAGATTGCTCTGATTGGAGGGTCATTTTGCGACACAGGTTTAAAGGCACAGTTCAGCCGGCTTTTGGGAGACTTTTTTTATTTATTGGTTTACGGATTTGACTTAAAAAAACAGGTCGTTAAGGTAAAACACACCACTGAACACACTGAGTATAAATGAGAACCAAATTTAATAATCTGTATTAAATTTTTTAATGTTGTAATATCTTCTAAACATTTAACTTCTGCTTGGAAAAACATGGCATGGCTAATCACCATATTGATTGTCACAGCAATAATATGCATAAGCCAACAGTACTTAGAGTCAAAGTTTACTTGGCGTGTAGTTCATGTCAGAACCCCAGATTAACTAAAATCGTAAAATTGTTGACATCCAATTTTTTTTTTATTTTTCACTTTCTGAATATTCACAGTCCGATGTGGATCTGTAAACCAATGAATAAAAAAGTCTCGCTCAAATAGGAAAATTTTTTAATATTAAACATTGTTAAAAAAATGTTAAACACATTGAGATCACTGACCTTGAATTATGCTTATTAATAATTTATTTTCCTATATTTAAAGTTTGTTCGTTCACTGCAACCAGGTATATCAATCCTGTTTCGTTCGCTACTCTGGTTTAAATAAATGATTACAAAGCCCAGTCGAATTGTAATCAAGACCTAACGTTTCGACACTCCAGTCTAGTGTCTTCATCAGGAGTGATCTAAAATTGCAATCGTGGCTTCTTAAATACCCAAGGCAGGGCTGCAAATAAATATTTGACTTGACAGGACATTTGTCCGATCACTTTTAATTTTGGTCAGACATAACTTGAATTTGGTCGGACAAAAACCAACATCACTAAATTTGGTCGATATAAGTCACGAGACAAGTATGTATAGCCATTCCGGCGCAACGTTAAGTAAAATGCTAGAATGCCTCGTAAATTTTATTGCAAAATGCAAATTGAGTGAATTTGCAATCGGATTTTGTCACAGCAAAAAAATGTATAATGTGACAATTTTTTTGTGATCAGACCAATGTCCGATCAAAACTACTTTTGCTCGGACATTTGCCAAATTTAGTCGGACATTGTCCGATGTCCGACAGTAATTTGCAGCCCTGCAAGGGATGACGTCACCTGCCAATGAGATGACGTCACCTGCCAATGAGATAAAAGTATTCCTCTGGGAAATAGGCACCGTCATCCCTATTCAAAGCATGATTACTCACATTTATATGCCACGCTTCTAGGCATAGTCTTTGACCATAGCGATTGTTTGTGGTAATTACTTTAGAGTTTTCCCACGCACTGTCGTGTTTGGTGTAACATACATGTTCTGCTAAAGCTGATTTTCCCTTGTCTAAAGTTGAAACAGCCTTTTGATGTTCTTTTAGCCGTGTACCAAACTGGCGTTTAGACTGACCCAAATACTCTTTCTCGCAGTCACCGCATGGTATAGAATATTCAGCATGAGTTTTCAGATTTGTTTTAACAGGATCTTTTGGCTTTACGAAAATATGGTCTAAATGTATGGAACTATTGTTGTGACACCTTGAATGTATGGAAATATTGCATAATCCTTAACAGAGGTATCACCCTCGGAGTTGTTTTGGTTCCTATACAAACAGGTGATCTCAGGCAATCATTTAGAAAACGTTTTGGGTAATCGTTTTCCTCTAAAACATTTAGAACATACTCACGTTCATTAGCTTGAGAATCACTATTTTCCTATAGTTTTTCAATTAAAACGGTCGTAATGCGCATTAAAACCCATCATTCAAAAGGCTGAACTGTGCCTTTAAGTACAGTGGGGAAACAGGTGGGAAATTTGTCTGAGCATGCGCGAGTAAAATGAGTCACGCAATTGTGTGGAATACACGCAACGCGTGTTTACAAAAAAGCACAATCGTGTAAATATTGCAAAATGTTTGTACAAAATAAATGACTGTTTTATGTTGAAA
>CACRXK020015829.1:0-11890 GCA_902702795.2 Paramuricea clavata
ACAGATGATGGAATTCTACGGGAGGAGCTTGCAGCTGGTGAAGCAGCTGGTATTATGTTGGATGATTGCGCATTCCCAGATGCTCGAGCATTCTGGCCAGATGTCGAGGGTTGATTCTGGACTGATGCTTGTGTGTTATTATCAGGCCTACCTGGACTCTGCAATAGCTGCACAAACTGTGACAACACATTCACTGCCTCCTGGTTGACATCACCCTAAACCAGTGAAAGAAACATTGACAATTGTACAGTTCTGGATGCAACTATTACAAAATACGCCAAGTACTACTACTGATAAATAATGTACTAATCTCTGCAACAATTGGCCTGTGCAAAATAATTCTTGATTGTATTGCACAGAGTTAAAGGTTTTGAAACTTTTGAAAACCAAAAAGATAAGAATGTCATGTCATGAATTTTTGACAGACAGGTACAATGTAAAGTACAGTTCCGGTAGTCAACATGTAATATAAATACACCTCACATTATAGGCTTTAAATTTTTAATTATTGAAAACCATCCTGCCAGAATCAAATTAATTGAACATATAGTATTACACTGTATATACTGTACTAATGTATTCTTACCATTGATATGCACAGTACTTCTTATACAATTCCAAAGCACGGACAACTGTTTTTGAAAATAATGAACAATAATTCATGAAATCAATGCAACATACATGAAAATAAGCAAACACATCTGCCCCCAATCTTGAAAAGAACAATATTTACACAGGAATGACATTAGCTTTTTATTATTAGAATAAAGTTTTGTTCCCCATCACAATGAAGCTAAGAAAATATTTTGTGGTCTTTTTCTTGCATGGTTTTTGAACATTACCTCATTTAAATGAAAACTATGAATCTTATCAGTCAACATGTCTGTACAGAATAAAATTAATTGGCCATTTACTGTTTTTGTTCAGCAAATAGCCGATTGCCGAGAGATTATAAATAACACTAGAGGAGGCATCGCAATCTTGACATCAGGCGAAAAAAAGGAATTCGGCAAATTCAAGTCCCGGATGTGTACTTGTGTTCCCATTGGTGACGGTTTTCAATTTAGCCAATATATCCGAGACCTAAATTTGCACCCCATTAGGCGTGTTCCCAAATTTAACCTCCCTGCCTCCTCTAGTGTTATTTATAATCTCTAGATGTGTGTAATAGGCCAAAATTGGTTTCAAGTGCAATCCCCTCCACCTGATACCCATACCCAAGTCATACTGCACAGTGCCATAGCAAACTCGATAATTGGGGGGGGAGCTCATATTCATATATTCATGTGCTGCATTATTAATTTATTTTTAAATCGATTGTTTTTAAGGTATGTGAACACGACGAAAATGGACCCCTCCCAATTATCGAGCTTGCTAGGGAACTTCTGTAGTGCCCCTAGGCAAGAAACAATTATATTTCTTTAAAACAATGTGTACACACCACAAGGAAGTGACTACAAGGTTGAGAATTTGCCTGCTTGCAGGCTAACCATTATATATGCTCGGCCCCGGGAAATATTCGACAGAACCATTACTCAGCCTCCAGAAAACAAAATTTTGCAAATGCCCAGGGATGGCCCTGTAGGGGGATACACATTACTTTAAGCAAGCAACGTTTTTGTCAACACAGAGTGGGACGTAATCCGAAAATTGTTATCTAATTTTGGCAGCATTTTGCATCATGGCACTCTTGCAAGAAAGCAAAAAACTTGAAAACCTGACATTTTTCAGATGTGTTCATGATTACCACAAACTGATACAAAAGACAGTTTTTACTCCAGTCCCCCCTCAGTAATCTGATGTTATTGTTGACAAAAATAAACCTTGCCTAATCCCACTATTGACTGATACATACTAGTTGAAGATTTCATTTGAGGACTCTGGAATTATTAAGGGGCGCGACATCTTGACATAGGCGTTCCAGGCGGGCAGTTGAAAGTGCCCAAATTTTTGTGGAGGATTGTAATGAAATTACTTGAATTTAAACTATTTTCCTACCATTTGCCCGGATTTCTATGGTTTTCCAAAATTGGGGGGGGGGGGAGTTGGCTCCCCCCTGCCTCGTATGCCTATGCATTTTGAGACTGCAATTCTTCTGGGGTTTATAAAAATCCTTATTTCTTTATGGGGATTACAAAACAAAGATCCTCAACAGGGGGTGGGATATTAAATGCAATAGCATGGCCAATATTATTATAGCGGCATGAACATGATGAACATCGCCGCTATTCACTATTTACTTATTTAGCAATTTAACATTTGGGTGGAAACTGAATGATAAAGAAATCTTTTTTATGATAATAAATAGCGTTAAGTGGATTCATTATTGAAGTGCCAATACAAGATAGTAGATTTAATATAAATGTTAAGATTTTATACGCGCCAAACAATATAAAAGTCGACCAGACCGCATGAATTCTCTGTGAAATAAATGTTACATACATTATACATTTGAGAGATACGCACCTTATTTACGATTTGCAAGATAAAGTTCTTTTAATTTCCAAAACAGCACATTCAACAGCACATTCGAAAGCAATAGATTCCTATTCTGTACTTCGGAGCAAAGAAATAATTTCCATTTCGCGCCGTAATTTTCGTTGAAATGCAAATTTCAACAAATTTCCGTATATTTTCCTCTTAAGGAAGTATATTAGAGCAGATGGAAACATCTTGTTGAATCACTTCACATCTTGTTGATTCACTTCACATCTTGTTGAATCACTTCACATCATGTTGAATCACCTCACATCATGTTGAATCACGTCTCATGCTGATGCCTTGAGATACTTTGTTACTTATGTTGACTATTTGTTCATCCCAGTGTAATTGATACAATACAATACAATTTCATTCAGTACTGTTAGTAATACATACAAAAATATAAAATTGAGATAAAGTTATGAAGAGAAGGTACTAGCTAACTGTAATAACCAAAAGGCTAAACAAGACAGTCAGCAAATTTGATTAGTAACAAATATATTTTAGTGGGTAAACTGAATAAATAAAACACATGCAATAAAATTTCAAAATGGACAATTTTGATGCTATAAGCTAATATGAATTCAATATATTATTTTTAAGTTTGTTTTTAAACTGAGATTTAGAAAGACCCACACATTACATCATCATCTATTATTGTGCCTAAGACCTTTTTAGAAACGACTTGTGTTAAATTTTTCCCACCGATGTTAATATTCATTTCACTTAAGAAATTTGAAAAAAGACCATTGCAACCATAGCATATATTACGGTCAGATTTTCCCGACATAAATTTTTCTAGGGTGTGTACCTTTGAAAAATTAAATTATACTATTTTCTAATTGCAAATATTTTCAATTTTTTATTGCTAATTAGTGCAATTTTCTTCCAATTTACTAAATTATATTGATAAAATTTTCTCGAGTTTTTATTTCATTTTGGATAATTAAATGTTTATCAAATTTCCTCCTGAAAATACTGCCCGTATTTGTGGGTTTTACAGCAATACTAAATCACATCGGCCTGAAGTCGAAGCAAGGCATTGCAAACCGCAGCATTTTCCTCAGTCTAACCATAGCAAACCAATCAGAGCGCTGTATTTGCAAATTTTTGCAGTGGTCAGATTGAAACTGACCGTTGCAAAAATTTGCAAATACGGCGCGTTCTGATTGGTTTGCTACGGTTAGATGAAGCAAGCCAATCATAATGAAGCAAAATGCTGTTTACAATAGCCGCCTCAACTTCAGAGCGATGTTGACTTGTAAATTGTTGTGTTCGCTCCTCGTTGTAATCAAATAGTCGATACATTTTAATCGCCGCTCGTTGCACGAATATCAATATATCATGGCATCAACAGATCCACTGGACGAGCTTTTGTGTATTATGAACGAACGTGTTTCTTTTAACGAAAAGGCGACTAAACTAGCCTCTGTTAAATCTCTGTGTGAGAAAGTAGTTGTTGATGAATCGCGAAAGAAATCAGATCGAAAGGTTTTGGTATGCAATTTTTCTCATTTGCAGTCCCGCGAAGTGAACAACAATGCTGTTTGAATCACCTTCCTGTCAGGTTAGTCTTATGAATAATATATTAATATGTAAATAACATATTGAATGTTTACACAGACAGTTCATTCGTCTCAAATTTATTACCATATTTGTGCTCATGAAATGTATTATTAAAATACAGAACAATCATGTCAAATTTGTCAATGGCCTCTCACTCCTATTTGATAGCCACTGGCAGGCATGCCATGCATGTTTATTTTAAGAAATATGTATTAAAGTTAGTCTGCTATATATTGTATATCTTAGACTCTGCATTGTTCATATAAGTTTATTGTAGACCTGCTGTAGTTTATGAAGACTAGTGTTTGTGAATAGTGTAAACATTCTAAATTTTAATATAGAAATAGTTTAATACACTCAGATATATTTATTATATTGTAGATTATACTAACATAGTTTAGAATATTATTACACTATTAGCTAAGCCTGCTTCCTGGGATTATATCATAAAATATATGGTTAAATTAGGTGTTTCAAATCCATGTATTGTATGTGGACTGGTACTTGTGAATTATGAAAGTGGCAAACAGTCAAACCAAATATTCCAAATTCACCTACAGTAGGCTAATAAATTAACAACCATATTTATATTTCCCAGCAGTAAATAATATTTGTTGTGTAGGTGTAATGTACTCAGGTGAATATAATGTTTGTGATGTTACTCTGAGTGTATATCCACACTAGGCAGGCTTGAAAAATATGCCTGGCCATGGTGGGAATCGAACCTACAACCTTTGGAATACTAGCCCAATACTCTGCCAACTGAGCTACATTATCAGGTCAGTTTGAGTATGTGGTATTTTGGAACTTTTTCTAGTTCCTTCAATTATTAATGTAATCTAACAGTCATGATATTTACTCAGGTAAATAAGTGGTGCCGTGGGACCCCTGTTTTTTGGGGGGCCATGGGCAGTACTTTTCCAAAAAAATTTCCGGACAATTTTCCGGTGTATATCCCACCGGGCAGGCTTAAAAAATATGGTGGTGATATATCATGATTATTAGATTATATTACATTGATATCGAACTAGACTCAGTTCCAAAATATCACATACTCGAACCGACCTGACTGCATAGCTCAGTTGGCAGAGCATTGGGCTGGTATTCCAAAGGTTGTAGGTTCGATTCACACCGTGGCCAGACATATCTTTCAAGCTTGCCCGGTGTGGATATACACTCAAGTAACACCACAAGCAGCAGTAAATAAGTTATCACATAACTTATTTACTGCTGTTGAGGAAATATATTTTATGGCTTCAGAACTGTTGTTGTAATGTACTATCCAATTAATGTTTTACTTGAAGACCCTGTGGAGGGTGACAAACACAGTTGAGGGGAATATAACATTTTCAATTTACCAGATCCTGGGTAAATGATGTTCCATGAACATGTCAAAATATTGGCTAATATGTTTCTGTATTTGCCACCCTACACATAGTACTGCAAAATATTGATTGGTGCATAAAAGCTAATAGCAGTGATTATAATCAAGTGATTCATGGCACCATGCATTGATTGGTCGCACAAGCTTAATGTTGAAAGTTGCCTCCTGTGTTCCTAACACAGATTAAAGATAACAAGAGCTATGTATTTTTATGCATTTTAATCACAGATCCCATGCTCACTTTGCTGTGTTTTTCCTGAATTCTCCATAAAGTAAACATTTACCAGTATAAACTGGAGCTGTCCGACAGTTTGCCTACTTGCATGTCCCACGTGACAAACACAACAGCTAACCTAAATATAGTTTCCAACATTAATTCATTTTATGAATGTGTAATTATTCTTATAAGACTTACTATTACAGTATTTACTCAGGGGACCTACTTCTTGTAAGGAGGGCCATACAAAATATAAACATGGATATAGAAATGCACAGTATGCAATATTAGAAAATTAAAATACAGGATTTACCATAGATCTATATATACATTATGATTAATTAATAAAATTACTAGAAATATCCTTAATTTTGTCGCTGGACAATTTCCACAAACATATTGATTAGAGTTATTAACCAATTAAGCGTCAGCACTTTCCCCTTGAAGTGAGAAGAGTAAAATGTCTGGCATTAGACAGAATAAAATGATAAACTAGGGCTCATCAGGGCACAATCATGGAACTCAATGGGTTAATTAGACACATTTTCAGATAGGCCAGTTAACCCTTGAGCTCCAGCACTTTCCCCCTTGACAAGTAAAATCATCTGACATTTGACAGTAAAATGATAAAGTAGGTTAATTTGCATCTTGCACAGTAAAACCCCACATCAGAACCTAGAATTCGAATTTAAGAACCTGTTAGGCTAAAATATTTTATTTAAACCTCCTTTAAATAAGAACCTGTTCAGGTTAGAATTCCAAAATAGATTCTTGTATTGTCAAATTGAGTCACATGAAGTCATAAGTTACAACCAGTGTAGCTTTAAAGTGCATATAGAGTCAAATCATGTTTATGGCGGAAGGTCACACATTTTTGAGCTCTGTCGAACAACTCGATTTATCGACCGAAAGCACCACAGAAGTTAATTCTACTAAGTCTAACATTCATGGCAACTTACATTTCGATGATACCAAAAACCAATTTAAGTGGCAAGGGACAGCAGACGAACTCAAGAAATATGTCGAAAATCAGCTCGCCATACCTGTAAAGACCAACAGCAACCTACATGTCTTTAAAGCCACAGACACAACCGTAACTCTAAACTGGTATTTGTCAACCTTAACTTTACAAGTACAAGGGGCCATCAAGACAAGCTATAGTAGAGAAAATGTCTAAAGCAATAGATATTGCCATTGGTCCAAATGACGCGGCCACGACGAACAACATGCCTGTAAATTTCATAATTGAAGACGAACCTGCCGAAGGAGACGCTGCTTTGCAAGCCAGCATTTCTCAATGTGAGGGTTGCACAATCCTGTCTGAAGAAGTTAAAGAACTCCGGAAGACTGTTTACTCTGTATTAAGAAGGCTAGATGATTTATCCGCTAAAAGTACGCAAAATGAAGCAGCACTGGAGCAAAAGTTTGACAACACCTATGATGTAATTAAAGATGGTGTTCTTAACAATTGCCACGGTATTAAAGCTATCAAGGACGAAATAAAAAACTCTGAGGACAGGCTGCTACAGAAATTGAATTCAATCCATAATTCAGAACATAAAGATGCCGAAGAAAGTAATCATGCATTAAATCACGAAAATACGGTTGAACGTGACAACGAAGGGCAGTGGACTAAATTTCAAAATCAAAAGAAACCAAAAGAAGTTAAAACTCTTATCATTGGCGACTCAATGATTAAAGACATTGATCCGAAATCGATGTCGGCCGCTGGTAGTATTATTAAGAAAAGTCGTCCTGGGGGAAAACTTGAAGATATGTCATCTATGCTTAATAATTGTGAATTAAAATGCAAAAAATCTGTTATTATTCACATGGGCACTAATAACATTACGTCAAATGATTCACCAACAGACATGGCATAGAAGCTCGTGACTGAAACAGAGAAGATCCAATCGTTGACGCAAGCGCCTCGTGTAATCGTCTCTGGTATAATACAACGGAAAGATGTCAAAGCAAACTGAAAATTACCGAGGCTAATAAACTGCTCAAGCAAATTTGCTATGAAAAGAAATGGAAATTTATTGATAATGAGCACATCGATGATTCTTGTCTTAACTCAAGCAAGTCACATCTAAACAAGAAGGGAAGTGCATACTTAGCATCAAATTTTCTGAAGAAAATAAACCCGAATACAAGAAGGAGTAGCGATAGGAGTTCATCAAAGGCAAAGAGTGGAAATTTTCAGCTACAGAATTCATTGCTGACAGCCCTGGTACAGAACTTCCTTCAAAATCAAGACCACAGGTGAATCTCGAGTGTGCTAGTATTAATTATAGTGATATTATACCGGAGGTTAGAATCACAACAGTACCTAGTCAATCTAATGTCCATATTAGCTTGGAACCAAATATAATTAATGTTAGACTATATGTAGTAAACAAAATGCTCACAATATTCATACCCAAAGTACTGAAGCACATAAAATTAATAATTCTAGATCTAAGGCTAAGTCAAATGTTAAGTCTAATGCTCATAATGTCAAAGAAAAAGGTAGCAAAGTTGCATGTCTTAACGTTACCAGTTTACCGAACTACTTTTGTTTGACCGAGAGTTTGAGATTCTTGCCCTGAATGAGACAAGGCTTGATGATTCGATACAAAGTGGTACAGTTGATATTGATGGATACGACATAGTCCGTCTCGACCGAAATAGATTTGGTGGCGGGATTTGTTTTTATGTCCGTAACAGTATCAACTATATAGTAAGAGATTATCTCTTAACCAAAGAATTAGAAATCCTAACATTAGAAATAAGGAAACCATTTACCAAACCTTTCCTTATTACAACTTGGTATAGGCCTCCAAATCTCTCACAAGATTGCCTTTCAACTCTTGAACAGTATCTAATCAAACTTGACTCTGAAGAAAAAGAATCTCTACTTCTTGGTGATTTTAATTGCGATATATTACATAATCCGCTCACTGCTCTTACCAAAGATGTCACTTTTCTTCTAGAATCATACCAATATACTCAACTTATCAATGAGGCTACTCGAATAACCCCAGAGTAGCAAAACATTGATTGACCACATCTATTCTAATACTACTCACATGATTAATTCTAGTGGAGTGTTACATATCGGTATTAGCGATCATAGTTTAATTTATGGTGTTCGTAAATTCCCAAGTTTTAAAACATCAAAACGGGGCATCTGTCTCAAAAAATTTAACTTAAATTTGTTCCTAGCGGACCTGGAAAGAGTTCCTTGGAACAATATTTTTAATTTTGATGATCCCAATAGCATGTGGACAACTTGGAAGTCTATGTTTTTGACTATTTATGACTTTCACACACCCATAAAATCAAAGCGTGTTAAATCAGCATGTGCTCCGTGGTTAAATAAAAACACCTAAAGGAGCTTATGTTTAAGAGAGATGCTTTGAAAAGGAAAGCTAGTATAACTTCCTTACCCGATGATTGGAGAAACTACAAACAAATTAAAAATAATGTAAACATTGCCATAAAATCAGCCAAATCTGCATATTTTGATAACAAATTCAATTCTTGCAAAGGAGATATTAAGAAAACCTGGAAAACGCTAAATAATTTATTATCGCATAAAACAAATCAATGAACCACAATAAAAACCCTAGCTTCTGGTCACAGTGAATTAAACGATCCGTATCAAGTCACAAATTACATAAACCAGTATTTTGCAAATATAGGCGAAGAACTAGGCATTTCAACGACTGATACAAATATACCATTTGAGAAATATATCACCCCATCCAACACTGAATTTACTTTAGAGAACACCTGCTCATCTGAAGTTTTAAGTATTTTACATTCATTGGCTACATGTAAAGCCACCGGATTGGATGGTATATCCACCAAAATCCTCAAAATGTCAAGGCCCAATAATTTCACTTTGGTTAACTGTTATTTTCAACCAGTCTTTTTAAAACTGGTATTTTTCCAAGTGAATGGAAGTTAGCGAAAGTTTTTCCATTATTTAAAAACAAGAAAGGAAATAAAAGAAACAACGCTGAACACTACCACCCGATTTAAATTTTACCGACTGTGGCAAAAATATCAAAAATAATCATATATAATCAATTATACAACTATTTTACCAAACACAATATTCTGTCGAAAAATCAGTCGGGATTTCAAACAAAACATTCTACTGTTACTAGTCTTTTACATGCAACCAATGAATTTTACACCAATGCTGATAACGGATTGATTACTGGAGTCATATTTATTGACCTAAAAAAAGCTTTCGACTCAGTAAATCATGAAATATTATTACGAAAGCTTGACCTGTATGGCCTTAAAGGGGTAACTCTGCACTGGTTCAACAGCTATCTTAGCGATAGGCACCAAAAATCGTTTGTAAATATGAAATTGTCAAATGAAGCTATTATTAAATGCGGTGTTCCACACAGATCAATTTTGGGTCCATTGCTATTTCTAACATTTATCAATGATTTTCCAAACTGCCTTTTTAATTCCAAAGCTGACCTTTATGCCGATGATACTCAAGTGTATACTGCATCGCAGAATATATCTGAACTTGAAATTAAGCTAAATAAAGATCTAGCTGAAATTGAAGTATGGCTTTGTGCTAACAGATTACAAGTCAACATCACTAAAACCGAATACATGTTAATCGGAACTGACCACAGACTTAGTAATTTGGACCATGAACCAGTCCTAATACTCAATCATAACATTCTCAAGCGAGTTTCAAAATAAAAAATATTAGGTTGATAATTCACGCAAATCCTTTGTGGCCGAAATTGGGTGGCGGAAAAAGTGCGGTTTCCGGGAGGTATAGGCCTCCCAGAACAGCTGGAGAAACAACATCAGGATGAGGGTATAGGCCCAGTCACCGTTATGGACATTGAATCCCATGTCCGGGCCTGGCTTTCCCGTGGTGAAGTGAGAGAAACAGAGAGAGCCAAGGTCAGGTCGAGGGTAAAGGGCCCCCGGCGTTATGGACCTTGCTCTCCTTGCTGGTGTGTGTGCTTCACCGTGGGCAAAGTGTGGCCGAATGGACACCACCTTCACCACAGATCGAAACGTAGAGCACTTTTCATTTAATGTCCTGTCCGGTCAAACCCAAATTTTTTTTTTTAAATTTTTTATTTTTTACTCTGTATCAATGGAAATATCTGGTCTGTGTTCTCAAATATCTAGCGAGAACGGACCTCGTTCTAATTTTTATCTACATTTCTTTGGTCGGATAGAACCGAAGCCCAAAGGTTTTGTGTTTCATTCAACGATTTGACGTTCTGACCGGTCTGGCTGTGTTAATGGAAAGTGCCCGTAGTGTAGATCCCCCCGTGTGAAGCATGCATGGGAGATAGTTTTTTCGGAAATGAACCAAAGTATGGATATAGATTATAGGATGTTATAGATATGTTAATATTGATTGCATAATAAGTATATATATATAGTAAGATTTAAGGATTAAGTACTGAAGCTAGTTTTTGAGGAACTGAGTTAATTATTGTTCCTGGTGTACGAATATACAGTTCGTAACAGTCTGAACGCCATCGACCTAGAGTTTTAATTAACCATGGTGGTAAGTTCGCTGCCGCAGCAGTTGTAGCTGCTCCGATTCTAAAACTATGCGGAGCATATTCGTTTTCTATATAGCCTAAAATATTCAAGAGTTCTCTTAGATTAGCACTAAGTATAGTTCTGGTGAGTGGTTCACCGTTCTGCAGCATAAATAACGGTTCATCAGTGTTTGTTGGGTTTCGTTGCAGTAGATACTCCCGTAAGGCGATGACAGCACACACTGACCAGTGACTTTTTGCAATAGCCAGAGTAGTTCCTTGGCGAAACGGATCGGATTGCTTTATGCGTATGTGTAGAGATTCGGGATTTTTGATGGTAGGATTAAAAGCAACGTTTTTAACGGCGAGAAAAGTCTTTGTGCTTGAGTAGGTAAATTTGCTAACTCGTAAGAAACCGAAGAAGGCCAATGTAAAGGCCACCCAGAGCATGACAGTATCAAGTTCCTTTGAAAAATCGGGACGTAACAACGTTGAAATTTCTGCCAGAATTTGTATGGTTATGGGGCGACGGATACGTTGGGGAGAACTTGAGGTCCGTTTCATGCCTTTTAAGATGCGGTGGAGTTGAAACATATGCGTAGTGCGGAGAGGGTGATTCTGTTCTACGTAGAAGTTGGTGATTGCAGAAAGGTATAACTTGGCAGTTGAGTACTGGACTTTATCGTGAAGCGAGGCGACGAAATACACTAGATT
>CACRXK020015830.1:0-11888 GCA_902702795.2 Paramuricea clavata
ATCGATATGAACACAGAAATATTCATCCCACCCAGGCGAGTTTCCTGGCAAACCTCATACGAACAGGCCCTAATACGATTTATCGAGTCCATATTTAATCCTAATTGAACTAACCTCCTGAGGAAACGACAAAGCGTTTTCAACTTTTTTTTCAGGTATAATTCGTGCGCACACACACAGCCACAGGGGGAGAATCCAGTTTATGTAAACTCGAACGGTCTTACGGTCTGTGAGTGTGCCAGCGCGTAGGTTGTGGCAATAAAGGTCGTTTTCCACTTCATTCTTCAACCGTATTGTAACGTGTTGTAGCATTTTCTTTCGTGTCAAATAAAGTCATTAGTCCCACTTTAGTTTAGTACTCAGCGGGAAACAAAGAAATATGCCACGCTTCAGCACGATACGGTTGAAGTGGAAAACGGCCTTGATTAGTAGCTGCTAACGTCCCGACCAAGGGCAACGGCCTTCGCTCGAAAGTCGAAACGTCGACGTTCTCTCTCAATCCCCTTATCCCCAGCTCAAAAGAGTAAAGTTGGGTTACTTCTTTTTTATATACCCCGAGTCCCGACCCTGTATTCCTTGAATACACGTAACGCCGGGACATAACTGTCGCCCTATTGGCTATTGTTTGAATTCTAGAGTCGCGAGAATAAGGCAAAGTGTTGTATTAGTTTGCTGTTTTTAAAATTTATTGCCCTTCAATGTCACAAATTAAAATACGAAACAGACTCAATTTCATCTTGCAAAACTAGAATTGAGACAAAGGAGCGAGCGAACACAAAAGTATTTTCAAAGTGATTTTTCAAATTTACTACAAAAATTCATTTTAAAAGTATATCGTAAATGCACATGAACAAAACAATGTTGTTGTATCCGGCCAGAACCAGCGTCATTATGATAAGCAAATTATTGAGGATTTGAGGGTGAAATTTTGATGACGAATCACTTAAATAAAGTGCTTAATAGTTCAACCATTTCCGGCTTTCTTTTCGATTCTACTTTGCTAAAAAGGGGGATGTACATATATCAATTCGGAAGATGAGCAAAATTTTACTATACTCTCAAATTGTAAAATCTCTCAAAAGAAACTTAATTAAAGGTAAAAGTCAGCATTTGGATCAGACGTGCAATTAAAGTTACATTTCAAATACGGGAAGAGATATAATTATAGGATGGAATTTTACATATCTAATTAAATTTTCAATTCCTGATATTAAAAATAAAAGTATACTTTACATGCTTGATGCAGGCGTGACGGCCGACAAGAAACGGAAAGGCCAACTTCAATGAAGGGCTGAAACAGACTGAACGTATGTCTGGAATTTGTAGGGCTTTTCCTTATGAGGCCCTCGTATTTCCTTGCCCTTGGGTCAGTTAAGCCTGTATCAAACGAGGATGGGAGTTAGTTATAGCTGTTCTTAGTAATGCTTTCCAAACACTCTCATGTATTTTATTTAGGTTAATAAAACATATATAGTTGGAACACTCTTCAAACCTTTATCTTATTAATCTAGAGCTTCGAATGTCCCCTGTAACAACTCGTGACAGGCAACTCTCATCACCTGTCATTCTCGGTTGACCAGTGCTGAGGGCCCCCTATACCTCTTCACAATATGCTTTCACGTAAAAATATTTTGCCTTTACACGAGTCACGGATTAAGAAAATCATCAATCACGTTTCACGGCTAAGTAAAATAAGCCCTTCACGCTTCACGCAAAAAGTATAGGGGGCCTGATCACGTTTCACGGCTAAGTAAAACAAGCCCTTCACGCAAAAAGTATAGGGGGCCCTCAGTGCTAAGGGACCGGTCATTATTTATGGTGGGGGGTGGCACCGAAGAGAAATGTTTTTCGTAGCAAAAATTTTGCTGACCCAACCATTACAAAGGCAAAAATTTGATTACCCAACCTCAAATATCAAGTAAAAAATAAATACCCATCCCTGGCCAAAATTAAACTTTACAAAAGATTACCATTCAGTTGTCACATATGTCCTTTACCCGATTTTTGTGACACTGAGGAGTTTGACTGAACTGCTTGTGAAATTTGCTGCAGTCTAATGTATCATGTTGTCTGCACATGTGCTTTCTTTGGAGACACCATTTGTCTTCTAACAAATTGGAAAATGATCAAGACAGTGACTGATTGATTCACATATTGTATTGACATATGACTATAACTGTTTATTACCCAACCCTTGAGTTGTTTTGTTTTTCATTTACCCAACCTTTTACTTACTCAAAATTTAGTTTACCCAACCATTTTCTCTTCGGTACCACCCCCCGCCATAAATAATGACCGGTCCCTAATGTCGACACGACATTTGTAGCATAGTTTAATACATAAGTGTGACGCACATGCTTATTCGTTTCAAAAAGCAGTAAGAAAAATATATGACAATGTCAATGTTGTTTTCGGTCTTAGCTTCATCTCATATTTTACTCTTTTCAATGACTATGTTTTTGCAATGAAAAGAATATTGAAGTTTCCCGGATGTTGTATAAAATTAACGTAATAATGTATTGGGCGCCATAACTGAATATATTTGTGTTTTATTAATTAACCAATACATATTGTTATAGTTTAGTACTATTACCGTCAGAGCAAACGACAGTCTAAAAGCGGCTCCGTCTAAAAACTAACAACTTCAGTCTAAAAACCTCGTCGTCCTCTATTATCCACACTTGTACTTCGTCGTCCTTTATTACCCCTACTTGTACGTCTCCGTCCTTTACTACTACGACTTGTACTCCTCTGTCTCCTTCTGCCCCTACTTGTACTTCGCCTGTCTTTATTATCCATACTTGTACTTCTTCGTCTCCGTCTTGACGTATCGCGTTCCAAACTCTTGCTTCTAATTCTACTTCTACTTCTACTTCTAGATTGGCTTCTTCCATCACTACCACTGTGACTTGTGCTCCTCCGACTTGTACTTCTCCATCCTCTACTACCCTGACCTGTACCCTTCCGTCCTCTGACAATCCTTGACCTATCACGTTTCGAACTATTGCTTCTACTTCTTGAGCGATCTCCTTCACTGCTATCCCTACTTGAACCTCGTCGACCTCTACTATCTCTACTTGTACTACTCCGTCCTCTGCTACCCTTACTTACACTTCTCCGTCCTCTGATGATCCTCGACCGATCACGTTTTAAACTATTGCTTCTACTTCTACTTCTAGAACGGTTTCTCGCACTGCTATCGCTGCTTGTATCACGGATATTCTTGCTTGCTTTCCTTTGCACGTTTTCTCCGTATATATTCTTTCTTGTTCGTTCATGACTGCTGTTGTCAGAACTGCTTCTTGTTCTACGTCTTACATGTCTATTTCTGCTTCGACGTTCTCGGCCTTTACCCTGATATTCTCCACTATCTGTATCACTTTCATTCCGATTGCTTCTCCTCGTTAGGGCCCCGTCTTTCTTTTCATGTGATTCACTTCGTGAACGAGAGCTATGCCGACGGGAACGTTCACGTCTATTCGCACCAGAAATATTTATATTTTCATTATTTACATTTCCCATTCTCTCTCTAATGTCTTCCATTGCTTTTACTCTTGCCTCTCTTTCCATCTCTTCTTCACCTCCTTCCCTTTCTCCAACCTCTTTCACAACTCCTCCTAAATTTGTTTCGACATCTCCTCTTCGCCCCACAATTTTCTTCTCTTTTCTATCATCACTCGTTTCAGAAAACCTCCGTTCACTTGCCACATACGACCCTCCAGTGTCGCTGTGTACGCCTGCTGCCACTGTGGCACTGCCGTTGTTGTCCAAATCCTGACCTAAGCCATAACTCATAGTATCAACGTTGCTTACAGGATAACTCTTTTCAAATGTTCCATCCTTAGCAAAAGTGCTCACTTTTTGGAGCAGGTTTGGTTGAGAAGCACATTCAGAAGTTTCAACGCTGATATTCGACTGCGTTGCTTCACCTTCAACGGCCTGTCTTAAACCAGGAACAACATTCTTATTTTCTCTTGGAGAACGTTCTTTTTCAATCCATTCACCACCATCACCATCACCATCAATGTCGTATCTCTCTGCTTCACTTGCAGTGCTTGTCTCACTTTCACTTCGACGTCTACGTTTCTTGCTTTTCACCTTTGCTTTCTTCTTTTTTCTGCAACAAAATAATGTTCCTTTGAAACAATTTATCATACACAAGAAGAAGTCTGTAATACACTGACTTGAAAGACCGAAAAGGTGTTCTTGTTAAAAACCGTGAGGCAGACTAGCTTTCAACTTGCGTTGAGATGTTTTCAAAACACTATCATAAAGACTTTAGTGTATGATAAAAGTTCTCAAACGAAACAGTGTTTAAAGAGAGTTCACTTAATGAATAATGGACCTACATATTACCTAATAACCAAAATTTTGATCTCAACAAGTCTAGACAAAAATTTCACCACAGCTTGAAAGAACATAACCAAATTAGTAATATTCCGAAGTTTCGTTACAAAATGTTGTAAAATGCGGGTAATATAGCCCTGCGAAGTTTGCCGTTTTTCAGTCATTTTGTATTACGCACGGGAAACTGATACCGCTTTCTGAAAAAAGGTATCAATTTCCCGCGCGTAATACAAAATGACTGAAAAACGGCAAACTTCGCAGGGCTATATTATCCGCACTTTACAACATTTTGCAACGAAACTTCGGAATATTACTGATTTTGTGATGCTCTGAAAAGCCGTGATGGAATTTCTGTCTAGATCAAAATTTTGTTCATTAGGTAATAGTTCCATTCGTGGGCGTTCACTACCATGAATTTCGTTTGCGCCTTGCTTATGTACTATTGATTTTGAAAAGTTATATAAGAACATCAAACATTTAACAAGTGGCGAAGCTACCCGTGGTCATACTATACATGCTAATAAACCTCATCTAAATACGTTAAAGACAATATATTTCTAATAGTTTGAATATAAATGCAAATCATTAAATATTTGCATAGCATGACCTGTTGCTATGGCTAGCTTCGCCACTGCAATTAACCATCATGCATGTAACTTGAACCAGCCGTTGGCTGCAATGATTTTACCTTCTTTAAATAAAGCTTTAATGTTAAATTTAAAAAATCGTAGTCTCACCTTTTTTTCTTTCGACTGCTTTTTACAACATCCGGATCTGACTTGATCAATTTCCTTACATGTTCAAACTTTTTTCGATTTTCTTGCAGTAAACTTGCTGCCTTTCGAGCTTTGTTTTCCTCTTCCGCCAACTCCATGGAGCAAAATGTTTGTTTAAAAATACAAGACGTAGAATGAAGCCGAGTGTGAAAGTGTAGTAGGTAAGATGGAGAATTTCACAATATAGCGCCAAAACAGGCGGCAAATGGATACAAAACAAAATATATCGATATAAAATACGATAGGTAAGAAATATATCGATAAGAAATATGAAATATGCAGGTGAAGTATGGGAGATGACAATGATTATGATTAAGATATGGAAATGAAATTTTCAAGCAGTGGCGATAATACAATGGAAATATATGAGATAGGAATATAAGTGTTGCCAGGGAACAATGAGTGTATTGTGTGGATAAAAATGGTCATAATAATAGAGCCATAATCAAAATCGATATACAAGGTTATTGCATATTTTACAGACATATTTTGTTTAAAAAAAACATAACAAATTTGACAATGATGATGTATGAAACACAACAACATACGTACAGTGAAAATATATAGTTATGATTTATACATACCACGAGAATCCATGTAAAAATACCATGAAATAATGAAATACATACCAGTTGAATTAACCAATACATACCATCATAGTATACATTTTGAGGAAATGATACAAAATGAGAAATATTGACCAAATAAAAACAGCAACACACCGCCAAGATACAGAACGCGAATGAACGACATAAAAGAGAAAAGACGAAATCAGGCCAAGTATAATATTATATACATATATCAAGTGCATAAAGTTTGGCGCACCTTAGCAGATAACAAAGATTTCAATTCTTTCAAATTTTCCTGGCTTTTAATACTGTCAGGGTCCAGTTCTAACACTTCTTCAAATATATTGATTGCTTCTCTCATGTTGCCAACATCTTTCAACCTTTGTAAAGAAAACCTGCGTGTTTAGCTGAATAATGCGTACTGTAGATTATGGTACACAATGGTACACTACTGTTTGGCATGCAATTGCATGTGTGTGATTGGCCTTGTCCAACACATACATATATTCACATAGCCATTCGCGATCATGACTAGCCTTGCATGAGAAAGATAACATGCAATACAACAATATGCATTGAATAGAATGTAAAAACATACAAACAACACAAAATAATCAAATTTACTCATGCTCACTGCTCACGCCATCTCATTTAGTCTGTACAGTATCTACAACGTACCTGAGTCCTTTCTCGAACAACGTTTCTTTCAGATACTTGCTTGCGTTGTGGTGTTTCGGCTGCAGTTTCAAAGCTTGCTTGAAATCTTTTATTGCATACTCCAATTTGTTTTGGTTCGCATATCTAAACGATATAGACAGGTGTGTTTGTGTCTAACCGAGAGAGTTACTTTTCTCGAACCATGGTTATTATTCAAGTAAATCTGCACTAGGCACCCACGTTTCAGGTATCTTTTTCGTGTAGTTCAGACTGTAAACCATGGGCCTGGCAAATTATTGCAGAATACTACTTATACACTGGACATGCAACGTTTGAGATATAATTGTCAGAGTTCGAAATAACGTTAAAAAAATGTGCCTAATTTTGTAGGCTGTTTTTTTGTAGGTTCAAATTCTTGCCGGCCGTTTTCAAAGTTCATGAGTAAATTTAGTATACACGTGTATACCTGGAAACAGGCCCTGCATTTGTAACGTCTCTATATTTACGTCATTGTATAATTACGCCGTAAAATGTACAAAATAAAATGCTCTTATTTAGTTATATTTGTGCAAAAATATTTTGTTAACTTTGGTGCTATATTATTGAATGAAAATGAAAAGCATGACCATAATTTCAATCTGAACAATTAATATGATTTAAGTTATATAAGTATAAACTTGAGTTTTAAATCAAAAATTGCCGGCTGAAGGTCATGAAACTGCCGGTTATCGCCGGTAGCTATTTCGAACCCTGGTTGTCATTTAGTTCAGACACAAACCACGGCACTTAATTGTAGAAAACAACCTACACTGGACCAGCACGTAACATAAAATATCTTTTTCAAATAGTTCGGAGACTAACGTCATTGTATAGCCCATTGTAGCATACTACCCACAATCAACCACCCTAAATTAGCTACTTATGTTGGACATATAGTATTTTAAGAGGAGACCTTCCTAATCTTTGTACAGTGTACGAATTCATGTAAACTACTATTTATCAAGAACAACAGTATATTAAATGTTACAGGTCGCTATACTTACAATGCACCACGCGCGACCAAGGCTTCAGAGTTTTGTTCGTAAATCTTTAAAGCATGATTGAGATATTTCAAAGCCTTCTCGTGATCACCATTCTTGAAGCTGTCCACACCAATCGCAGTTCTAGATATGCAATGAGAGTACAGCTTCGGATACACGAGCAATATTTTTGTTGCGATGGTTACGCAATGGGTGATAACAGCATTGCGTTGCCGTCGCACAAGGTGGCTACACCTGCAATATTTCACCTGCAATATATGTCTTTATAACGCTTTTCATTGGCTGGTCAAGAAACGTGTCATTCATCAACCTTGACCTTCCTTGACCACACCTCATCAACAAATCATCAAATGATTTGAAATTTCGGCAACGATTGCGCGCAGCTTTGCGTTGCCGTCGCAGAGCATGATACACAAGCAATTTCTTTCTCGCGACGGCAATGCAACGATTTTACCACCATTGCATTGCCATCACCAGAAAAGTATTGCCCGTGTATCCGTAGCTTATATGACTTGAGAACAATATTTGAACGGAGAGCATGGAGAACAGTGGGATTTGTAAGACAAAGACAATAAAACACTGCATTCCTAAGGCTATTGTTGTACAAAGGGTCAACTGAAAAAAGATATATTACAAAGACAACTCAAGCAAAACTTTATATAAGACGTAAATTCAAGCAAAACTTTATATAGACGTGCCATTATCAAGCTCTACTTGTCAATAACATATAACGCTAAGTTGTGGCTTTGTGATAAAAGTTTCGCTACAGGCTATTATTCTTCAAATTATACTAACGTATCCATTGACCATTTCTTAGACTGTTGTTTCCTCAAGATGTCTGCCTCTTTATCACTGAACGTCCATCTGAAATAAAACAAATTTCTCCTAAGCAATCTCAAAACAATTTTTTTCAACCACAATGGATTATGATCAAGATGTCGTCCTGGACTTGCTTTGAGGTCTCGCTCGAATTGACTTCATTTTTTATAGGATCTATCCAGTCTCTTATGAGATCAGTTGATCGTTTCAAGCCATGAACTGATCTCAAAATAGATCTCAATATAATACATAACTCAAAACATTTGCCAGAACAATAACGCTTTCTGCCAAAAAAACTTCAATTCTCTTCAATGCAAATAGTCATTAATCCTATACGTAGGCAAACTGTCAATAATTGTCTGTTGTGTCAGTATATTAAAGGGGCAGTGTCACGGCGCAGATTGGCCAGAATAAACGGCGCAAAGAAGCGTTTAAAATTAATGCTACGTGATTGGAAAAGATGCAGCGGCCTTCAATTTTTAAAACAAAGCAAGGATGTCCTGCATCATATAAAGAAGGGATTATAAAGAGTATATCGTATTTCACTCCTAACTTGATTAATTGTTGGCAGACAGTTTTTCAAGTTCGCGCATATTCTGGATGCGCAGTAGAACCGTGACACTGCCCCTTTAATTGTAAACACACTGTAAATATCACATATATATTCACTTTAATCTACCCATCGAAAACTGCAGACTGGCAGTCGAAAGCTCGTCCAAATAAATATTTTTAACCAGTGAACGTTTGAAAGTCTTAGACTGGATAGACCAACTGAAATTGAAACTGATCTTATAACAGACTGGATAAACTCTATGAAGCCAATAGTTGAGACAGACTAATGGAGCAAGTCTAGATGTCATCGCTACTTGTGAAATGATCCATCAACGTTCACATATTGACGAGGACACTAAGAAAGTCATCTTCATACCGTTGGCAAGATCTCAACAATGAATTCGGAGGTCTACTGTCAATTCCCAAAACATCAATCAAGGTCTCTACATTTGTTGGATTAGAGAATCCTGGATCTCTTCTCAAGTATTCATTATAATCCAAGTCATCATCAAATGACTTTGGTCTAAGAAAAAAAAGGAAAACTAATCAAGATAATCAACTCAAACCATTGAAGGCTCACTCAGCCATGGCCTTGTATTTTTTTGTTGGTTTGCACTATCAAAGTTTCGGTGATTACAGTAGGAATTTTGCATCGGTAAATTATAAGTTTTGAAGGATTTGTAAGAAATGTTTGAGGGAATTGACTCAGTGTTAAACAATTGCGAACCAAAAGCTTCCATGGTTTGTGTCTGACTGTCTGTCAGGGAACCTACAGTACAGTACTGTACATGTACACTGGATTGTTTATAAGCTGCAGGTTTTGCCAGAAAGTAGCCTACGTTGTAGACCCCAGCAGAAACACGTTTCGTGAGGGGTCTACGAATAAACCATAGAAATATTAGACATAGAATGCGTGCTAATGACGAATCATGTCTCCACTTTTTCAGGTGCGTGCCCTTTTGAATGCGCCATTTTGAATTTTGGCCAGGAGTGCAAACTACAAAGTATAAACAAAGCTAAAGTACGTTTTCATCGTCAAAACGTTTTGTCTTGTTGTCTAATTTGTAGTTTGGGGATAGATTTTGAGTTCCTTGAAGGCACAAACTGTCAAAGCAAATGTGCAGTTACAAAACACTATGAAAACAGTGAAAATCGTGCAGCCTTTTAAAAGCAAAGTAGTTTCGCGAAAATATAATTTACTCAAAACATTTTTGCATGCTCTAAACGTAACTGTTTTGCTAATATCTTATAAGATTACCAAATGATAGTTCTTTCTTCGTCGGGTTTCGTTTTTCTGCAATGTAAACGAAGTGTTTTCATGTTCTTGAAACATTTTATAGTTGTCGATAAACTGTAAAATTGCCAAAAATAATCGTCGAAAACCATGGTTTTAAAAGCGTTGCCTTAAGCTCAAGCAACGTAGAAAAATATGAAATATAATTGTGTAAGTTTAAAAAGATTATTGAACTCCATTTATATTGTAAAAGAGTTGAAATATTTGTAGAACATACCTATTGAGTTTGTCTTGATCTTTTGTGTTTTGTTTTGGCTTGCACAACAACATAACGTTGAAAATGTATTTTTAAACGACGATTTCTGCATATATTCTGTTCAGAACTATTGCTTTTCGTAAAAAAAACCACTGGAATGGATTTTTAGACACTTTTCCTTAGTTTACCAAACTGTTTTTCCATTTTAAGTCCCGATATAAAATTTTTTGAAAACTTTTCAGTTGAAAAAATAATTCGCACTCCGTGCAACCGCGCGAAATTCCCTGCCTCAGGAGTCTGGGACGGTGGGACCAACCAAAATGCCCTTTTCAATGCGCCATTTTGTGGAGACAAATTTTTTACTGAGAAAAGATAGGAGCACGCATTCTATGTCTATTATTTCTATGGTTTACGTCCACGAAAATTTTAACTCGCTCACGCCATCCTGGCTAGTACAGTGAACTCTAATAATAACTGGAAGGCTAACTCCATAGATATAGGAGACCTAGATTGCTGACTCTAATGTTTTCTATAATGCACGCGCGTGACACTCATGAGCATTCAAAATGGCGGCTCAACCGGGCAAAAATCATAGAGCGAGATAGGGAAAAACCATGTTTTTTGCATTTTGCGTCGTCCTACAGCTTCCGATCCCGTTATATCACTTTATTTTGGAAAGAACTAACTGGTGTGAAGGTTTTGGATGAATATTTGTGCAATTTAAGTTTAATAAAGACGAAATAATCGATCGCTAAATGTTTTCTGAAATCGTCACAATGGTCGGTTGAGCAGTTCGAGACATTTTGTTGCAGAAAATAAAGGTTTTGGTTCTTTGGGTGCTTTTTTTCTCGAGGATCTCGGTTGGGATATTTAACAAGGAATAATTCTGTGAAGTATTTTGAAGTTAAAGACTATTTTACTTGATTTATTTAGTCTGCTGGTGCGAAAATTCTGATGCTCTGTTTAGTGTGACTTTGACAACCTCCTTGCTGCTGCAGATGTCAAGGGATCTCAAGTCGATCTATAGGGCCTGGACAGTGAAAAGTGATGAATCAATCAGGTTTGTAGAGAGAACTAGTGACAACGAAAGTTTTCAATGGAAACTAGTTTGAAGAAACTGCCTAATGTGTCTGGTATGCATCAAAAACCTTCACAGTTAGTATCTAGTTCTCTCCAAGAAACCTGATTGATTCATCATTGATAATCAAAAATAGATGGGACGGCATCTTCGTTTAGATATTTCTTGGATAAGTTGGATTGGCCTTTTATTGATTGCTCTCCACAATCAGCACTCTCCCCTTCAGGCACTCTCCCCTTGAGACAGCTGACTTAGCATCAGCACTTTCCCTTGACAAGTAAAATTGTCTGGTGTTAGACAGAGTAAAATAATAAAATAGGGCACAAAACGACTCAATGGGTTAACTAGACACATGGGCAGATAGGCCAGTTAACCCATTAAGTGCCACTGCTCTCCCCTTGATGAGTAAGATTGTCTGGCGTTTGACAGAGTAAAATAATAAAGTAGGGCGCATTGCAACTCGATGGGTTAATATAATCATCGGGTGTGAAGTGTTTCTCACACAAGACAGGGTTCGTACGGGTCCTGGAAAGTCATGGAATTTCAATATTCCAAAATCC
>CACRXK020015833.1:0-11886 GCA_902702795.2 Paramuricea clavata
TCATCATCATCATCATCATCATCACCATCATCATTATCATCATCATCACTATCATCATCATTATCATATCATCACTATCATCATCATCATCATCATCATCACCATCATCATTATCATCATCATCACTATCATCATCATTATCATATCATCACTATCATCATCATCATCATCATCATCACCATCATCATTATCATCATCATCACTATCATCATCATTATCATATCATCACTATCATCATCATCATCATCATCATCACCATCATCATTATCATCATCATCACTATCATCATCATTATCATATCATCACTATCATCATCATCATCATCATCATCACCATCATCATTATCATCATCATCACTATCATCATCATTATCATATCATCACTATCATCATCATCATCATCATCATCACCATCATCATTATCATCATCATCACTATCATCATCATTATCATATCATCACTATCATCATCATCATCATCATCATCACCATCATCATTATCATCATCATCACTATCATCATCATTATCATATCATCACTATCATCATCATCATCATCATCATCACCATCATCATTATCATCATCATCACTATCATCATCATTATCATATCATCACTATCATCATCATCATCATCATCATCACCATCATCATTATCATCATCATCACTATCATCATCATTATCATATCATCACTATCATCATCATCATCATCATCATCACCATCATCATTATCATCATCATCACTATCATCATCATTATCATATCATCACTATCATCATCATCATCATCGTCATCATCATCATCATCATTATCATCATCATATCATCACTATCATCATCATCATCATCATCACCATCATCACTATCATATCATTACTATCATCATCATCATCATTATCATCACATCATCATCATCACCATCATCACTATCATATCATCACTATCATCATCGTCATCGTCATCATCATCATCATCATCATCATCACATCATCATCATCACCATCATCATTATCATATCATCACTATCATCATCATCAGCGTCATCATCGTCATCATCGTCATCATCATCACTATCATATCATCACTATCATCATCATCATCATCATCATTATCATATCATCACTATCATCATCATCATCATCATCATTATCATATCACTATCATCATCATCATCATCATCACCATCATCATTATCATCATCATCACTATCATCATCATCATTATCATATCATCACTATCATCATCATCATCATCATTATCATCATCATATCATCACTATCATCATCATCATCATCATCATTATCATATCATCACTATCATCATCATCATCGTCATCATCATTATCATATCATCACTATCATCATCATCATCATCATCAACTTTAAAGTTCACCGATGTTCTAATTTTTACCGAAGGTGATTTCCGTTGGAGTAAAGGAGATGCTACTCGAATATCATTCTTTCATTCTGGAGACAGGTACAGTTTTACTACGTAATGCCTCCAAGTACAACGCAGTATTAAATCATCTGCTATTGTTTACTACAGTTATATGCGCAAAAAATCTCACAACTTGTCAACAGGATGTGTTTGCAACAGGCCTGTAGTTTAGCTTGTCAACAAATTGTAACAATGTTGTTAGTTTGCCAAATTGTTACAAGATTGCTCCCAACTTGTTAGTGAGTTACTGAATTGCAGGACCGGGACGATAACAAGTTGTTGGAACAACTTGTAATAAGTCTATTAAGCTCAAGAACCTTGTACTGTAGCAAGTTGTCAACAAGCCGTTGACAGCTCGTCAGCAAGCTGGGAACAAGCAGTGCGAACACATCCTGTTTACATATTATTGGAACAGCATTGCTACAAGTCTGCTGCACTATTGGTCCAGGCCTGCAAATTATTATTTCACTTGGAGGGACAAATGTCTGGAAAAGCCAAAAACATTTTTCAATTTTTTCTGGGCAATGGACAAAGTAAAAATGTTCATATTTTGTTTTGAAAATTAGCAGGATTGTATGTATTTTTTGCCTGGTCATGTTTAAGTCAGCAGTGCGATTCATCTAAAACTTATATCTACCAGTCCTAATGCATCAGTAAGTTATGGCTCAACTAGGTTTAATTTCTAGCTGCCATGTATACGAAGGTGATGTAGATTTAGAATTAAATCTTACGGCTTAATGCAGAAAGAAATAGTGGAGAAGTGCTGTCTATGTATATTGCTTTCTTGTTGGTTTTATTAATAAAAAATGTGTTAAAAAACAATTTTTTGAATTTGAAGATTTGACCAGCCTAAAGGCAGATTTCCAGTCCTCGCACGAAGCTCCTCGCAGCTCGCTACGAGTGCTTGCATCTAATTAAAATGAACGGTTTAGCATTGTGATTGGATGAAAGTACTCCTGCATCACTCGCAGCGGGCTGCGAGGAGCTTCGTGCGAGGACTGGAAATCCGCCTTAAGTCGGTCGGTCACATGTCGGGTTATAAAAAAGCTTTGATCGGACAAAAGGTAAAATTTGGCCGGATAATTCCAATGGCTGCTGACCGGCAATAATTTGCAGGTCTCAGGTTTGTTACAACTTGTGTGTTCTTACGTGTGTGTGAAGGGAAAAAACACGGAAAAATACTTTCCTATTTTTTTATTTAGCATAAGAGATATAAGCAGTATTTATGTCGACACGACGTTTTATCTACCTCAAATGAAACACATTCCGAGCAGAGTGAGTACATCGCGTTTTATATAATAACGTTAAGAATTCAAGCGCTTTCATTGGTCGAGCGCCATGATCTGTTAGAGGACAGGTGCACGGAATTACGTCGCAATTAAAGGTAGCCAATAGCATTCCCTTATTTGTATAGATCATATATTCGTGATATTTGTAAAATTTCGACTTTTTCAAATTTCCAAATGCAAATTGGGTGGATAAAAAGTAAGCTACTCACCTGTTTAATTCGGGGTTTTTCTTTTTATTATATAATATTTAGGTGTAAAATTTAGGTGTTAAATTTAGGTGTAAAATTTAGGTGTAAAATTTAGATGGAACATTTAGGTGGAACATTTAGGTGGAACATTTAGGTGGAACATTTAGGTGGAAAATTTAGGTGGAAAATTTAGGTGGAACATTTAGGTGGAACATTTAGGTGTAACATTTAGGTGGAAAATTTAGGTGGAAAATTTAGGTGGAAAATTTAAGTGGAAAATTTAGGTGGAATATTCAGGTGGAACATTTAGGTGGAAAATTTAGGTGGAAAATTTAAGTGGAAAATTTAGGTGGAATATTCAGGGGTCAGTTGTTCAAAGGTGGTTTGGCGCTAACCCTGGGTTGAAATTTAAGCTGCTGTTTTAGTTTATGTATTTCTGCACGTCTGTTTATTTCCAAACGTCAGAGAAGTGAACTCCTACCGATCCAGACAAGATATCTCAAGAAATATTTCCAAATTTATAGAAATGCGGTGAGGAAGTTTGGTTTGAGTTTTACATTAACCTAGCGTTAAGCTAACCCAAAAATACTATTAAAAAATTAAAAAAAAACGTGTAAGAATTTAAAAAAGAAACGCTCTCCCGCCTCTGAAAATTTGTGAGAGTGTGACGCTAACCAAGTTTTTTTTTTATTTGGCCTTATATTAAATTTTAATTTTTAGGAGTCGACCAAGAAGGCAGTTGTGGAACTTATAAAACGGCGAGTGAAATAAAATGTTCTAACTTTCACGTTTCCTTTCAAGAGAAGCCAGAGATTATTCATATTTGATTTCTTTGACATTGTAGTTGGTTATCAAAAGGTTGCAATTACTACGTGAGTTTGCTGTGTAAAGGAATGTACGGTTATGAATATTTACTGAAGGAAGTTGCCATGGCTTTGAATACCAAGGTATAAATGCAGTTCATGTGATTCATATTTTGTATATGTAAGCTACTAACAAAATAGGGCCACTTATACGAGACAAAATAAGTCGCGACTTAAATAAGACGCGAGTTTGTCGTATAAATGGTACAAAATTCTTATGCAAGACGCGACTTAAATAAGAACAGGATTTTTAGCTGTTCTTATTTAAGTCGCGTCTTAAATAAGACATTTTGGATAAAAAGTCTAACTACACATGCCCGAAACTTGAAACAACGTAAAATTGTTAGCCTTGCATATTAAAGCAAAAACAATTATCAAAACAACATAGCTATAGCAAGTAAATAAGACTAGAGCCGTAGAGAACCATTTATACGATAACTCCGCTTATATAAGACGCGTCTTATGTAAGTCGCGACTTATTTTGTTCCGTATAAATGGCCCTAATGAGTCAAAACATTAGATGACTGGATGGCATGGACAACAGTGGGATTTTCAAAACAATGAAAAGACAATGGAACATTCTGATCACTGGATCATGACTGGATGACATGGAGAACAGTGGGATTTTTAAAACAGTGAAAAGACAATGGAACATTCTGATCACTGAATCATGACTGAATAGCATGGAGAACTGTGGGATTTTCAAAACGATGAAAAGATAATATTACATTCAAACCACTGGGGTCTGAGTCACGCAAATCTTTTGTGACCAAATCTGTGTGACCGCAAGTGTAGTTTTCATATTCGTTAGATTCATGTGAGTTCAGAAAGGCTGTCGTTATACAAGAATCTACCAGACATGACAAAACATTTCACGACCAAGGCTGAAAACACAAGAATCCATTCTTGCAACTGGGAGGTTTGTTATAATTTCAGCTTATTCTCATGTAAAAAGATTAAAAGAATACTTCTACTGTACTCTGACTCAACCAAACTTCTCCTGTAGTAACACTCGTCTAGGTCAATAAGAGATAACCCTTACTGGACCTCTAGAGAAAACAGTTTAGAACTGATAGAGTTTTCCAGAGTATTGATAAAGATAGTTTTGAAAATCTTTGACTGTAGCATGAAAGAAACATCAACTCAAAGCTGCCATGTGGATTTTCACTTCCTGCTCCTGAGAAGGTGAATGTGATAAAGATAAAAGCTACCAGTATGTGGTTTGCTCGTCGAACTGAACCTTTACCGAGTGACTGTGTATTGTAAGTGAACCTTACCATACTCTATTATACCATGTTGCCACACCATACCACACAGTACCATATAAAACCATAACACACCATACCACATAATATCACATATATCACACCATATCATACCACAGTGTACAGACCTTGCCATACCATACCATCCATACCATACCATACCATATCATACCATACCATACCATACTATACCATATCATATCATATACCATATCATATCATACCATACCATACCATAACATAACACACTATATACCATACCACACCATACCATACCATCCATACCACACCATACCATACCATACCATACCATCATACCACACCATACTACACCATACCATACCATACCATACCATACCACACCATACCATACCATACCACACCATACCATATCATATACCATACCATATCATATCATACCATACCACACCACACCACACCATACCATACCATACCATATCATATCATCATATCATATCATATATCATATCATATAATATCATACCATATCATACAATATCATGTCATATCATACCGTACCATACCATATCATATATCATATCATATCATATCATGCTATACCATAACACACCATATACCATACCAGACCATACCATACCATACCATATCATATCATACTATACCATAACACACCATATACCATACCACACCACACTACACCATACCATACCATATCATATACCATACTATAACATATATCACACCATATCATACCATATCATACCACACTATACAATACCTTGCCATACCAAACCATCCATACTAATCCATACCATACCATATTATATCATCGGTATGGTATGGTATGATATAGTATGGTATGATATAGTATGGTATGATATAGTATAGTATGATATAGTATAGTATGGTATGGTATGGTATGGTATGATATAGTATGGTATGATATAGTATAGTATGATATAGTATAGTATGGTATGGTATGGTATGGTATGATATGGTATGGTATGATATAGTATAGTATGGTATGGTATGGTATGGTATGGTATGGTATGATATAGTATGGTATGATATAGTATAGTATGATATAGTATAGTATGGTATGGTATGGTATGGTATGATATAGTATAGTATGATATAGTATAGTATGGTATGGTATGGTATGGTATGATATAGTATGGTATGATATAGTATAGTATGGTATGGTATGGTATGGTATGGTAAGGTATGGATGGTATGGTATGGTATGGTATGATATAGTATGGTATGATATAGTATAGTATGGTATGGTATGGTATGGTATGGTAAGGTATGGATGGTATGGTTTGGTATGGCAAGGTATTGTATAGTGTGGTATGACATGATGTGATATGATATTGTATAAATGATATATAAATACCATACCATACCATATTACACCATACCATATCATGTCTTTACCATACCATATCATGTCTTTACCATACCATACCATACCATACCATACCATACCATACTATACCATACCATACCATACCGCACCGCACCATACAATGCCTTACTTAAACTTATCACATTTCATGTAATTTGTTCTCTAGTCAAGTGAGCAAAGACTTCTATCGTGTGATTCACTCTATGCACGCATCAATGGAAGAGGTACACATTTTTATATTAAATATTTATACATAAATTTCTCAGACTCATTAATAATTCATGAACGAACACAAATTCATTGCTGTCGTCATGCATTAGTTTTGAGCGCGTGTTACGTAACATACAAAAGATTCTCCTCTTATTTTGGCTGTTACTGAAATTTTCGACAAATGTTCATTGCCTCTTTTCTCAAAGCTTTATTTCGCCAGAAGAACACGAGAGAATTTAGCGAATGCGTTGCAAGAATTAGCGTCTTACTCCAGAGTCCAGCCAATAGCGTGAACGCATTATTCATATGAACAGACTTTACCACCACGTACGGCGTGTAACAAACTAGACTACATATCACAACAATTGCACACGATTTGGCGAGTCTTACATTCCGAAACGCTTTCGCTTGAGAACTGTTTGCAAACGATTCTCGCGTACTCTTTCTACACTGATGAAAAATTGAGAAATAGAAATACATTGTAGCTACAAGTACGACCGACATTGCAAAGCTTGGCATGGGCCGAACTTTTTCACCAAAAATAGGATAAGAGAATGACACCAAAAATGAGACGAGCCATAGAGCGATTGCGAGTCCCAGAAGTCTGACTTTCGTCACTTTAGTTCGATGAAAAAATGGGTAGACTATGCTCGTGAATCTTTCAATGTTTAATGCGAACAGAGTCATAAACGATAAACTACCAGTGGCAAAGGACAGTGCTTCATGTAACACAAATAAAGTACAACTTGGATTTCCATTTAAGGTTATAATAAGTACCAGAACATAAGTTGAGTTCGCAAACACACCGACCAGTAAATCGTTGATCGATAACAACATTATCAGAAAGTACGAAGTCTTGTTTTTTAGTTGCGACGATTTTAAATACGCGAGAATTGTTACTGTGTTCAAAAATATTGTTGAATTTGTGATGAAAATGTTGCACGCACACCCGATAACATAATTCATGTAATATATTTGAGATGGAAAGCCAGTTACCATGAACATTTCAGCTTTGTAAAGCGAGCAGCGTTTCCAAAATTTGCCGTTGGTAAAAGTGTCATTGAAATTTGACATCTTTGAAATGAACCTTGCCAAAGTTGATTTATTGTATTAAAGACGTTTTACCTTAAATAGTTAATACTAGTTTATGTAAATGATATTAATATAATGGGGGGAGGGGGGAGTAATTAATGTTTTTTGATAGTGTTTGTGTTATAGTCTGAGAAAAAGCCATCTGGTCGAATTCAGTTGGATACCTCAGGAGTCCACATAATAATTGTATCTTTATGAGTCTAAGCATTTGCATATTCTAGGCTGGCTTAATGCAACTAGAACTGCAGCATATATTTAGGGCTACTAGGAGAGAATACCATAGGAGAGACTTAACTTTACTTGCATGAGTTCTGTACAACATTAGATCATTTTACAGTAGTCCACATTGAAGAACATGTACTACCTCTGTATCACTGTATGATCCAAACATGCTTAACTCAGCAGTGAGTTCTGTACAACATTAGATCATTTTAAGGTAGCTCACATTCAAGAACATGTACTACCTCTGCATGATCTAACCATGCTTAAGTCAGCAGTGAGTTCTGTACAACATCAGATTCAGATCACTTTAAGGCAGCCCACATTCAAGAACATGTACTACCTCTGCATGAACAAACCATGCTTAACTCAGCAGTGAATTCTGTACAACATCAAATCATTCTAAGGTAGCCGACATTTTGTTTAAAATTTAATTTAATTTAATTTAACTTAATGTTTTGTATTTAAAATTTAATTTGTATTTGAAAGTGACATATGGGGAGATAATAACACTATACTATCACTTAAAATCCAATTAAAACTTCAACAATACAAACGATATATATATATATATATAAATATAAATAAGATCAAGGTCAAACATGCGACAAGCCAGTGTTTAATTAAGGCAGTAATTTCAAACAGTTCTCAAACTATGCCGGCTGGTAAAAAGTAATATAACATATATATGCAAAATAGCGGACTCTGAAGTCGATACTTAGAACATCAGTTTGTAGTTGTACATTGTATGATTTTTACAATTAGATGATTTTTAAAATATTAAAGTTAGGTGCTTGACAAGAGTTGAAGAGACAAGACATATATGTCTTTCAAAAGCGCAAGATTTTTCTGTTGGTTTACTCGTTGATGTTTCGAAAAAGTTTTTTTGCTTCCTTTCTTAAAATTGGATTTTTCCAAAAGAAGACAAGGGAATTCAATGAAGAAGCTCTCAATGAAAGAGTAATACTCCACAATGCTAATAACGTCAAAATATTACTTGTAGGTAGAGAAGAAGTGAAAGCAAACGGGACGTTACATGCAAAAACCATGGCAACAACAATAGCACACGACTTAGTCATTTTCATATTTTGTAATTTCTCTTTTTGATTCGTCCGTCGTGCTGGTACCCGCGCCTCCGTAACACGTCCCTCTGCTTCCCGCGTTTCCGGTACCCGCAGCCGCCTTCGGGTTGCGATGCATATAGAGACATAAATATACAGAGTCGAGAAAGCGATGAAAACAAGTACGAGACTAATTATTTTATTCATAATTCTACCAAGAACCAAGTAAGATAAGCGTATGGTTATAACGAGGAGCCAAAACCCCACGACCATTTCAGTAATCTTGATTTGGTGACTTTCGTACGGTGATACAGCGGATGCAAGATGGATAAATAGCGTTCAATATTTAGCCCAAAAAGCGTCATTATACTCAATGCGGCCGGGTAGAAACTTGCGAATTCAAATAAAATATACATTTTGCATCTTGGATATCCGATTATAATCGTAATGAGAATTAAGACGAAGCTCGAATTTCCAAACAAACCGACGAATAGATCATTAACAGACAACAACATTATTAAGAAATACGTCTTCTTGCTTTTAAGCTCTGCTGATCTTGCGTAAGCCAAGATTGTCACCGAATTCAGAAATATTGTTATTACTGTCAAGAGGATATTAAATATCAGTCCAATTATGAAGTTTATTTAATATACATTAGATGGAAATCCAGTAATCATGATAATTTCATGCGTGAAAAAATAGCATATTTCCCAAAATGTTTCGCCATCAGCGCCGTTGTGAGTTGTGTTTTCCATTTTGAAAAAGAAAAAATGCTTTTAATTACATCTGCAGGACACATTGACGACAAGCCGGTCAATCAGTTTGAAATTTAATTTTAGAAGTCGTTATGAGTTATTTGTAACTTGTCATATGAGATATTTTAATTGAAACGCGTCATGATAATATATGTTTTAAATTGGTTTTTGATTGTTTTAATATATATATATTTCGAACTAATTCATCAGCGTCTTAGCCAGTAGGGAAAATATTGGCACTTAACGAAATTGGGAAATTTTGTTAACTCGCAATATTCAAATCTGAGCCCTCCTGTTAAGGTGACATGACACAATTTTTTTATTTTCTCAACTTTTGATTGACTTTTTATCGCTAAACAAATTACATCCCACTCTGCATGCATAATGAGTTATCATATTTATCTTCTCTGCAATGTCTACCACCCCACATCTTGTAATCTCTTCATTCCGTAATATCTCTGTGCAGCTCTCCTTCATCTCTTCTTATTACGTCTCCATATACCATCTCAACCTTGTTTCCCTCACCTTCTCTGCAATGTCTACCACTCCACATGTTCTGATCTCTTCATTCCATAATGTCTCTGACCAGATCTCCTTCATCTCTTCTTATTACGTGTCCATACCATCTCAACCTTGCTTCCCTCGCCTTCTCTGCAATGTCTACCACCCCACATCTTCTTCTGATCTCTTCATTCCATAATGTCTCTGACCAGCTCTCCTTCATCTCTTCTTATTACGTGTCCATACCATGTCAACCTTGCTTCCCTCACCTTCTCTGTAATGTCTACCTCTCCATATCTTCTTCTGATCTCTTCATTCCATAATGTCTCTGACCAGATCTCCTTCTCTTCTTATTACGTGTCCATACCATCTCAATCTTGCTTTCCTCACCTTCTCTGCAATGTCTACCACCCACGTCTTCTTGTGATCTCTTCATTCCATAATGTCTCTGACCAGCTCTCCTTTATCTCTTGTATTTTAAGTGCTTAATTGTCTAAATTTCCTTTTTTTAATAACTGCAGTATATTATGTCAACAAATTTACTTATTTTTTCGAAAGATTTTCTTGACTTCATTTCTAAATACTGGATTGCTTAAAAAGAACACAACATTGTTCACGGAGGAAGCGGCTAGGGCGAATGTAACGCTCCACATTGCAAAAACCAACGTCTGAAAATCCTCTTGCTGTTGCGACCTAACCAGAGCAAACGGCAAATAACAAATCACAGTACATATCACAACAATAGCACACGACTTGGCCAGGTTCGTATTCTGATTATTTTGACTCTGCTGTGTACGATTCCGCCGTATTTCCCCAGGCGAAACGCGGGCCGTTCTTCTGGCCGTTATGAATATTAAAACGTATATATAGCAAGTAGCCAAGATTATGGAATACATTATAAAACTGGTTAGCTTTGTAGTAACTTCACCCAAAGTTGGATAAGCAACAGTTAGCCCAATTGATACTAACCAGAGTATCACAGCGCAACGCAATAATCTGGATTTGTTCACCTTCGTTCTGTAATATATCGGATAGACAATACTGAGATAGCGTTCAACGTTCAGCGTAAATAGAGACATAAACGATATCGCGGCTGTTGGGAACGCCAGCAAATCCACTAAAATGTACCGGACGCATTTCGAATTACCGTTTAAAGTCAACGCCAACGTTAGGGCGTGGTTCGCATTTCCAAAAATTCCTACAAGAAGATCGTTCACAGAAAGCAACATTATGAGAAAATACGAACTCTTTCGTCGGAGCTGCGGTGATTTCCAATAAGCGATGACTGTCAAACTGTTTAGAAATATCGCTGAAATTGTCAGGATTATGTTCAATGCACACCCGATTGCATAATTTACATAATATGCTCGGGAAGGAAACACAACGATGATCCTCAAATGGACTTCGTAGAAGGAACAGAGTTTGCTGTTGTTCATAAAATTGGCGTCCTCCATTTTTTTCTGGATGTTGAATGACGCACGGTACAAGATCATACGCATCTTGCCAATTAAATAACGAATAAGCCTATCTAGAATATATATTTAATAAAAATATTAAAGGAAATTTGAATACAAACATTGCTTTGATGAAGATTGGAGTTTATTATACGGATATTCTGG
>CACRXK020015834.1:0-11883 GCA_902702795.2 Paramuricea clavata
TGGGGGGGGGGGGGGGGGGGACTCCAGAGAAACGAACATATATGACGTTTCTCAGGGACAAAATCGATATGTGAGGCTTCCCTAAATTGTATGAATGTATTCATTATTAATTAATTTTTGTTCTCGTAATGTAAATTGTAGTAAAGTATTAATCGTAGAAGGGTATAGAAGGGTATTGTAGATGGCGATTATCGAGTGGAAATTTATCTACATATTTATTAGACCTAACCAGGACTGAGCTGCGAAAAATGCAACTTTAGGTCCCTGACAGGAATCGAACCTGCGCTCCTGTGATTCCGGCGCAGCCAGGTGACCTAAAGTTACATTTTTCGCAGCTGTTCCTGGTTAGGTCTAATAAATGTATATAAATTTCCACTCGATAATTTCCATCTACAATACCCTTCAACTATTTACTAATTTAACCTTATAACTAAAATTTTGATCTAGACAAGTCTGGACAAAAATTTCATCACAGCTTGAAAGTGCATCACAAAATTAGTAATATTCCGAAGTTTCGTTGCGAAATGTTGTAAAATGCGGATAATATAGCCTTGCGAAGTTTGCAATTTTCAGTCATTTTAGATTACAAACGGGAAATTGATACCCAAACTCCGATTTGGGTGACTGAAAATTGCAAACTTCGCTGGGCTATATTATCCGTATTTTACAGCATTTCATAACGAAACTTTGGAATATTACTAATTTTGTGATGCTCTTTCAAGCTGTGATGAAATTTCTGTCTAGATCAAAATTGTAGTTATAAGGTTGAGGATCCATTGAGTGAGATGCCAACAAAATGTTGATATTTGTAGCACTACCTTTTATTGTTTGTACTGAATATTGTAAGATTGTGAATGCCGTAATGTTAGATAACTATGGTTAATACGCTTCCCTCATAGTGAAATACAGTTTTCACTTGCTTTACTTCGTGAAATCCGCAGTTAACGAACAAACTCCAAATAATCGATAATTGGGAAAACTGACGAGAGAAGTAATATATTCGAAAGCTTCGGTGCGGATATAGTAACCCTGCAGCCGCTCTTTGTGATGGCATATTTGATACGTCTCGGAGTCACCAAAAAATAGTCAACTGGCAAATAATGCCTATAGGCTATAAAAGTCAAATTGATCCATAACATTGTTCGACTTACTTGTCATCATTTACTTTACCCTGATTATCTGTCGGGGCACAGTCAATTTTCACTTTTTCAGCGGATGTGGTATATAGTAAGGGAATTTGAAGCCAAATTCAAAAATTGAAATACAATCAGTGTCTCTTTTAACATACCGAAACACCGAGGGGACACAAGCCCTCCCCCAAAAACGAAAATGCTCCCTCCCTAGTAAACTATGTTGGCTCCTCCACGAAGGAACTATTTCGTTGTTTTAATAGAGTTTAATATACCCATGGACTGGCTTCGCCTGTGCGTGGCTTGATGAAATATATCATAAAGTTGTGTCTGAAAATGGAGGAAATCAAGCCCCAGGAGGAGGAATCAAGCCCAATGGAGGAAATCAAGCCCCCCCCCCCCACACACACACTTAGCTTATTACTGAAGAGTCCCTGCATGGATACAGTATATCATCGGTTCACAAATGACAGTCACACTGAGATCACATGACTACTTAGCGTGCCCACCTACAGGCTACAATCACGAGCAACCCGATATACGTTGGTGAGAAGCGGAACTTGCAATGTAAACACATAGATCGCGGTCAAGACACAACATGGCTCATGCAAGATTTGTATTTTTGTTTTTTGCTTTCCTCAGCGTATATTCGATTACGGTAATTATATTCTTGTTTGTTAAATTGTTCTGTGTAATTTCTTCATAGAGTCTACAAGTGTAAGACTATACATGAATGCAGTGACAAACTTTATAATATGCACATTAGCAAAGTGATATTTATTCAAAGTCAAGTTTATTTTCAATTCCAGCCACTACAGCAACTTTAACTTAATTAGAAAGACTGAACTGTCATGAACTGTAAAATGCAATTATAGGAACTCGATTAATTAACAATTATACCATGTCTATGACTATGAGCTCGACTGAGTCGTATATGAGCTGATATGCATGCTTTTAAACTCTTGTGCACTTTGTATATCTAGTTGGAGAGTATACTAAAACAATTAAACAACTTCATGAATCATGGTTGTAATTATTTGGTAGCCGATTAGACAGATTTAGATCGAGGACGCGGATGTCAAAGATGATATGAAAATGGCATCAAAATGGCGTGGCATATCCATACATGGGCACAACACGCCATTTTCACGTCGTCTTTGACGTCTTCGATCTAAATCTGTCTATTATGAGGGATACCGGAGAATCACTTTTCGCTCTACGGAAAATTAGGACGCGATGGGCAAGCACAATGAATTATTTTGTTAGGTTCATTATATTTTCTAGTTTTTTTGCTGAACTTACTGAAGGGGCTGTATCTGGGTTATATGTCCCGTTGTCCGCTAGCCCGGTTATACCGGGGCTGACTCGTTTCAGGAAAATATTTCCTTTGCGATCGGAGAAAATTTTGACTTAAAGACAAGTTTACAACTAACCTAAACAGAATATCAACTTTATTTAGGAAAGTCTTGAAGCTGCTGTGCATGGAAGACATTAATATTTTTCACTCATCGTATAAAACACTAACTCGGCGTAAACTCGCTGCGAATTATATACTTGCACGCGTGCATGATGCATCGATCTGAAATGCATGACAATGCTTGGCAGTCAGTCATTCTAAACAAGTATTAATACTCTCAACAAGTTTTTGAGTTGAAGCTTTTGCATTGCGATGTATGGAAATTAAAGCGGCTTTAGCTAGCCCTTTATAGGTCTTTATAGATAAATAATGGTCAGATAGTGCGTAGCCTATCGAAGGGAAGATAGCTATGAAACTCGTTAAGGCCCATACATACAGACCGAACGAACTGTGATTCCGAATTAATATTTGAAAAACATAGAAAAATATTAAAGTTAAATGTCATTGAAAATTGAAAATTCACGTCGCGTTGCCAAACGCGTCCGGTCTCTGTATGACACGGTACTAAAATGTGGTGCCCTACAAATAAAACTTCCGGCGTTTCCACCTACTGCCTACAAGTAAAATTATATTTAGTACGCTACATTTTCCTGTCGACCGCCACGCATACCAGTTGGTTAGTCTTCCACGCAGCCGCTCTTTGTGTCACCAGTTGGTCCGTACGTTAGGATTAAAACTGCGCTTTAAAACCTTCAAAATAAAATATGTTGTGCCAATCAAAATACTGTCAAAATGAAGAGAAAAGTGAGACCAAAAACGAGGAAACCAACGATACCAAAGTTATCAAGGATCAAGCGTACGACATTTTTAATTAGTTTGGTAATTTTTAACGATTGGTCAACAATAGAATTTCGCTTGACTTTCACTAGGCGGAATTTTGCGCGCGGAGCGGAATTTTTCTTTGTCTTGTGATTTCTCGGGTGGAACTAATTAGAAAAGACAGAGAGAAATTCCGCTCCACGCGGAAAATTCCGCCTAGCGGAAAACGGCCCTTAAATCGCCAGAGTACTGTTGTTTTGTAATACATTTGACATCCGTAAGTACAATTTCTTTCGCTGAATTGAAAAGTAGTATTTTTGTCCTTATTTTAATGGGCGCGTAAACGCCAACCGCGTACCCATGGTTCTCTTTGTGCTGGCCGCGAGAACCCTGGGTACGAGGTTGCAAAAGGCCCGGTCACACTACACAACGATAACGATACGATAACTTGTATACGCGCGCTGATTGGTCAAAAATATATGGCTATCGTCCGGACTGAAAAAAAATCGCTCGGCCTCGGGCGAACGATTTTAAAATCGTTAAGTGTTATTTTTCACATTAAAAAGGTTGGCCATACATTGCGGAGGTTCATTGGTGTGTTTGACTTTTTGTTGCGCGTTATATCTGGTTTTAAGGCCCGGTCACACTACATAACGATAACGAAACGATAACTTGTACACACGCGATGACTGGATGATTATGTTAGTATCCACACTACAACGAAAATGATAAAATTATCGTTTGACGATAACGATGGTATAAACTTCGTAGTAACAATATCGATTTCTCACTGGAAATGCCAAGAACTAATATGATGAAAAGAGGTATAAGTTATTCAGCTGCAAGCTTATGTAATCGATTACCTGGACCTGGGTTTGCGAAATTAAGTAATGTTCCACTACATAGATTTAAAGCTATTCTCCGGGACAGTTTAACTTTAGGGGCGGACCATTTGACTTTTGAGGGGGGTGGGGGGTGGAAGATTTCGAAATTTCCTGCAACCCAAGGAGAAAGAAAAAAAAATCATGCAGCACACAATCGAGAAAAAAAAATATCATGCAAAAGGGAGCGCTCAAAAAAAAATTTTCTACATGTAACTCTACTGATGCTCTTCACTTCACTATTGTGTCCACAAGCTTGCAAGATTTTGCATTTTTGAGCAGGCACATTTGCTTAAAAGAACACGGGGTGAACAGTGGATAACATCACAGGGATTCTACCGCCTTTGGAGGCAAAATTGTTGCCCCCTGAGAAAATCTGGGCTTAAGATAATTATGTAGAAGTTTATATCTAATATGCTTATATGTTTATATCAAATATATATCTAATATGCATGGTAGAAAAAGTATTTTTGGATGGTTGAGTCTGTGCGTTTTTTGATAACATAGCTCCAAACTATTAAAGCTTCAAAGGCCCATCTACAGGATGCAAGTTGAACGTACTGTATATACGATGATTTTAATGCGAAAATGCCAGTTTAGAGAGTCTAGATTTTAAAAAAATTCTGAAGAGGATGCAACCCGATCCCCAACAAGCTATCTGTATGAACGATTGAAAAGCTACAGAGCTATATTTGGTGGAACATTGTTGTTTCGGAGGGCAGTTAAAAATTGCATTATTGATATCTTGTTTTATTACATATTAATCAAAGCTCATTTTGTGATTTTCCCTTGTTTAAAATAAGGGACAGTAAGTGTTCCTTAGGCTTAGTACAGCAAAGTTGTTGTGGACGAATCCATGGCTGAAAACGCAGGAAATAGCATTTCCGAGGTTCAAATTTTAAAATTTTCTCGGGGGAGCATGCCCCCGAACCCCCCAAGGTTACAGGTCATTCATATACTGTACCCTCCCCCATTTTCGAGTACTCTACTCTATCCCTGCATGTTTTAGGTTTTGGTGCAGTTATACATTCTTTGTAAGTAAACTTGCACGCTTTAGTGTGGGGAACATTAAGACATAACCATATAAAATAAAGCACAGTGAAAATTCCTTGGCCCCTCTTGAGATTCAGTTCTCGGCCTCCTCTGACTGAAAACCCCTGCTACGTCTCCGATGATAGCTATATGAAAGCCTAAAGTTACTGTAAGCCGTTATTATGAGAGGCAAAAAAATATCCTGCCGCCAAATATATTGGGAAAAAATATCTTGCGCTGCACTTTTACAGGAAAAAATATCTGTCTTGTTCGTCTGGGCGGAAAAAAATTCTTGCACAGACTGAATCTTCCCCCCCCCCCCTCAAAAGTCAAATGGTCCGCCCCTTAGTTAACTTGATTGTATGACTTGTAAATAGTTAGAAAGTGTGTAATTTTAATGATTTGAGTATTTAGTATAGTTCTTTTTAGTTAAATAGTATAAGAGTGTAAATAGGTGTGTAAACGGCCCCTTGAAAAGCAACTCCCTACGCAACCTTGTACCCAGGATCTTGCTCCCTACGTGGGTTGATTACCGTTTTTTAAAGATGATGAAATAATAATAATAATAATAATAATAGTAATAATAATAATAATCCCTACGTGGGTTGAAGGGTTACCGTTTTTTAAAGATGATGAAATAATAATAATAATCGTGAGAGTAAGTGGGAAGGAAACTTTCCTTGAAAACGTGAAAGGATTATTTTGAGCGACTTGTCAAAGGCCATAAATCGCTAGGATAGAAGTAATTTTGAAATCAATTTTAACTCCATAAATACACTTTTTGTACGCTGATTCGAACAGTGGTATTTTTATTCTTGTTTGGCGCCTAAAACCTGAGAGATAAAGTCCAGCAAACAGTCGGTCCTGAGTGTCCAAGATTAATTAATTTTCCCGCAAAAATGAATAAATTCAGAGCACGTGCAAGGAATTTTTACTAGGCGATTAAGGAAACATATTGATCCGAACAAACTAACAAACAAACTAACAAACTAACAAACTCACAGGCAGAATATAAAGCGATGTCAAACTTGGCACGGGCACCGCAATAACAATATAACTCATTATCTATGTTAGTCAACGTTTATTCATAAATCTGCATGGTCCTTCACCGTCATATGCGTATGGTATGTTTGCCCAACTAACCAATAGCAATGTTTTAGGAAAGTTACCTAACCTTGACTCGAACAATAGGGTAAATTGGAAATTGCTATTGGTGGATTGGGCAAAAATACAATACACACGTGACGGTGAAGGACCGCATTTATGAATAAACGTTGACTAACATAGATAATGAGTTATTATATATGTTATTCTAATGAGTTTCACAGCCATCTTCCCTACGACAGGCTATGGATAGTGCCAATAACATTAGTGATTTACTCTGATGTTGATGTGCGCTTACAAATCGATAGCTTAATTGGCCAAAGGCAATAGCTGAATGCGTTTCTTCCACAAGACAGTGTCAATTATTGTCGTACTGGTAATTTTATTAAGTATAATATTTGCAACCTACTCAAAACATACTTCATGTCCACTCTTGTTAATTTAACTAGGCTCAAAAGACCGTTTGCAATCATGAATCGTATCCTCCTCCTGCCAAGTAAGAAGTTAATGGTTTTTTGGGATAGACTAATCCGATTGGAATGTGACACAAGAATGAATCCCCCCCCTCCTCCTCTACACCAGTTGGCAACTTGTCAATTGCAACACATTTTCTGAAGGTTAGATAACCCAGATTGCACTATAAAGGTTTTGGCGGCTACCTTATTTATAGGCCTACCCCCTTATTGTCTTGTCTTAATGTTTTGTCTTTTGTCCTGTCCTGTCTTGTCCTGTCCTATCTTCACCCAGAATAGCTTTTAAATCCAGAAACCCATGCATATACATTTTTCCATTCCGTATCCGCTAAAATCACAAATCCCGCACCATGATTTCTCTTGATAGCGTGACGGCCCGTCCACATAATACACCACGTGTAAATACATGAACATGCGGCTAAATTATCGTTTTTGCACGTAATCATTCAGAGATAAAGTTGATACCGTGGTAATTAACCTGGATCTGGAGCCAGAAGAAAGATGGCAAGATATAACTGTGAAGAAGAAAGCAGAAGTAAATATTAGTACATTTTTCAATGTGTTAAAGAAGGATGTTTATAAACACCGCACAGAAAGAAAATTCCCTCCTAATTTATAAATGTATCAGCATGAGATCTAAACAAATGAATCCTTGATAATCACATCTACAGTAGCACTATCAGGGTTTTTTTCAGGATTTTCTCTTGGGTCCGTTTTTGCAGAGAAGATCGAGTTTAGCTGAAAAGCTGTGGGTCTCCTCCTCTCCTACCGGGAGGCTGAAACCTGTACCCACTTTTAATAGTGTAGTTGAGATACAATGTGTTAAAGCGGGGACACTAAGGGTCACTATAAACTGGTTAAAGACGGTGAATGCGTTGTGTTGTGAAATGAATTCCAGCCATTTTTCACTTAATTTTTGGGTTTTCAACTAAAACCTAATTTGCACACGTCATGAATTTAACTCAACCAACTTCATTTTACTGCACAGTATCTTTTGATGAGAAGATTGAGTTTCAAAACTCAATTCAAAATCCCTGAAAAAAAAACCTGACTATAATTAGACCTATTGGTATAGTTTGCTTATATAATGCTGCATGAAAAATGAGTCACTCATGCTTGAAAGAATGACTTAACCTCCATTGAATATAAAAATACCCAATTGCAGAATTAACATGTTGATTAACGCCCACACAGGGGCAGAGTAGTCACTGAGTGCTTGGCTGGTGAGGCTATAAAACGAATGGTGTGGCTGGCAACTGGCCAGATCTCAATTAAGCAAACTACCATAAGGCAAAATAGTGCTAGGTGTGACTATCAGGGATACGGGATACCTTAGGTATACCCAGGGACGTAGCAACCCAAAAGAGGGAGACTGAGACCTGCAGGTGAATTTTGAACATTGAAATTCAAATTTCAGGTAAAATCCTCCACCCCCCCCCCCCCGAACTTACAAAAAAATGTCCCGGTATATATAGACGAAGGAGCTAATTTGAAAGAACACTGGCCTAAATAAAAAAAATTGGCACAATATTTGGAAAACCATTTCTAAATAAATCAAGTATCGAAGAGAAACGATCTCCATGTTTTCTAAAGCTACTTTTACCATAGATATCTTATATACACTAGATAGTGCATCTAATTATTTTACAATTCCGCAAAAATTGAAGCCGTGATTGCAGTCGACTCAGGATATTCCCATGAAATGAGAAGATTCATTCTGTTTTCTATTTCTTAAAGACGGAACTTAAATATTAATTAAGGTAAATCTATTCCAAATACATTTTTAAACTATTCAAATGATGAAAGTTATTGTTGTTTTTTAAGCGTTTATTAGCGAGTGGGAAACACCAACATGGCCGCCATCTATTCAAATGGGGGTAAGCGCATTTTACCGCTGGAATATTCTTGGCTTCAATTTTACAAAAAGAGATGCGCTATCTAGTGTATATAAGATATCTATGACTTTTACACACAACGATTAATCGGGCCGATTTCAGGTTTTGCCGAATGTTAATGACGATTGGTGTCTGTTGCCGGACCATGTTGTCAGATGAAGTTGACAGAGTATTTTCCAAATATCATTTAATTAAAGCTGAATCAGACCAATTAATCGTTGTGTGTAAACGTACCTTAAGGCTCATTCATGCATATCAAATCGAGAATATGGCGGAGTTCAGCGTATATGCACACCGGAAAGTCGAGTGCGTTCCAGCTTCGCCTGCTTGGCTTTTATTTCCTCAATGGTATACTGGTACTTCTAATATGGATGAAAACTATTAAATAGCTTTGTATTATGTAATGTTTTTACTATACCCAAAACTAGCTAGCAAACAATTTGAGGATAGTATATATGTTTGAAATGAATGTTTCATTTCATATATTTCAACTGTCATAGATACTTGTTTTGGTGAAAGAAATTAAGAACTTCACAAGTTTTATTTTGGATGGAAAGCTGTTCGAGTATATCGACAAATATATGGTATGTTCTAATTATTAAGATCGTTGATTATCCTGCGGTCTTGAAATTTCTTAGGTAGGACATAGTTATGCGATTTAATTTCTGTTTCTCGGTTTTAAACGAATAGCTTTCGCTCGAACTGTCACAGACTTGCTTATGCTATTTTCAGGTAGTTATAGATATGGTTAGATCCTTTAATAACTAAGCTCGTGAATATATTCACGGCCGGAATCGTAGGCCTTTCCCAAGAGGGTCTTTGCTAAAGAGGATGGACGAGATGAAGGTTTTCAAGATAGCGGCTATTTTTCTAGCCTGTGTTACAGACCTTACAATTAGTAAGGCCGTCTATGGACCTTGGCACGATTGCTTGTTCCTGCATAAATTAAACCCCCAGTTTGATTTATTCAAATTTGGCATAAAATTATTCGTTCGCATTATCGAAATTTGAGGTAATTTCAGTGAACTATTTTGGTATTTTGCATCGATTATACATTGTTCTAGTTTTTTATTGTCCGAACGTTCGAAATATACCTATGTGATTTTGGATATGCATGGTTTAATAGTGTACCATTTAAAACACGAACAGGAGTACTTTTTTCAGATATAAAACACTTTGAGCCTTTCTGATAAAGCACGGACTTGGAGTGTTTTAAATGGTTTTAAAAACGATCCATCATATGAGTTCATTGGCGATGTACATATAAAAATCAACGTCATCTAAGCAGAGAAAACCAAAGCTAAAGTTTGCGCAACGTGATTTTTGATCACATATAAAACCATGCACCGACACGGTAGTGATTTCCTTTGTCTTTTTTTTCATGAATTATTGATAAGTTTTTAGTAATGTATATTGTTGATTAATTAATTACTGATTTTCATGAATACGCCACATAATACGCCAGATAAGCATAACTATTATCCTTTTGAAGTTGGATTTCTTTTCTGGTACTGCACATACCCTGATTGCAACTAAGCAGAGAAGACTCATGATACAAGCAATGAACAAGCGCATTGCATGGATGCCAGTTATTATGCTGGCAGGCTTTTTGACTCTCTTTGTATACGTATACCGCAAGTACTGTGGTTGTACTGCTTGACGTTATTGATATTTGTTATGGAATTTATATAGTATAGTTAACTGTAAAATACGCAATTTTTGATTGGTCAACTTTAACTACCTTATTACACAACAGCACGCTGGTCTTTCTGTTTCTTGCAGCCGATGCTTGTACATTCGTTACCTGATCCATATGGCCGTGAAATCAAAGGGATTTCTTCTGCTACTGGTATTCCACTAGGTAAAATTTATAATTGTTTAAAACTATATCGTATATGGTTTGTTTTCAAAATCTAAAACTCGTGCTGCAAAGAAACGTGCTACATGTTGTGCTTGTGATTACATAAATATAGAATACATGAGCAAAAGTCTCACAGCTTGTCAGCATGATCTGTTCGCACTGTTTGTTTCTAGTTGTTGACAAGTCTGGAACAAGTTGTTATCTTAGGTGATCGAACAAGGCCAACTCAACAGACTCGCAACAAATTGTTCCAACAAGTCTGATATCGTCTACAAGGAACAGTGTGTTAACAAATTGATAAGATCAAGCTCGTAGCAACTTGTTACTGACAGCCTGTAATATACATGCATGTATATTACACACGTAAAGATTTCACGATGTGTTCGCAACAGGCTTGTGGCAAGCTTGCCAACAAGTTGTAACAATGCTGTTATTTTTTTAAGTTGCTACAAGGTTGTCATTCACAACGTGTTGACAAATTGTTGAATCGCAGGACGATAACAAGTTGTTGGAACAAGTCTGTTGAGTCAACAACCTTGTAGCAAGCTGTCAACAAGCCGTTGACAACTTGTCAACAAGCTGGGAACAAGCAGTGCGAACACATCCTGTTGACAAGTAGTTGGAACAGTATTGCTACAAGTCTGCTGCAGGTTTGTTTACAACTTGTGCGTTTTTACGTGTGTACCCTTGTTAAAACAACTTGTAGCAAGTCTGTCACCGTCATCAACCTAGTGAAAAGATGATATAACAATTTGTTCCAGACTTGTCAACATGTAGTGCGAACACCATCCTGATATCCCCTTGACAACAACTTTGTCACAACTTGCTTACAGATCTGTAACAACTCGCGCGCTTTTACGTGCACTTCATGCGTGGTTTGTGAGTGCACGGCATGACCATGTTCAGATATGCCAGGTAAAACCTTGCGGCCCCGCGCTTTTGGGGGCCCCGCGCTTACTCTTTCGATTAAAGTGAACCAAGGTTATGATTAACTTGAACCATGGTTACGATCAACTTTTTGAATTAGATTGAATGGTAATGGCAATGACATTGAAAAGCATTACCAAAGTTTGCCATCCAAGTGGAATGGTTATGCTGATAATACTCAAAGGCATAACCATCCAAGTTGAATGGTTATGCCGATAATATACAACGGCATAACCATCCAAGACGTCGTTACCATCCAAATACAATTTGAATGGTAATACCGATAATATTCAAAGTATATCCGCGGGCAACTTTCCAATTCACGAAATACAAAAGGATTTTTGAATCTTTCTGAATTCAGTGTTTAAAATGTCTGGCCGGAGGCGGGGGGGGGGGGGGGGGGG
>CACRXK020015835.1:0-11881 GCA_902702795.2 Paramuricea clavata
TCACTAATGGGTCGGACAATGTCCATGACCGACCGATATTTTAAGGCCTACATAGCCGGATTAACCCTAACCCATAGTTAAAATTTATGTATTTCTACATACAGTGTCTTTTTGTTTTAAAATTATGAAAAGAAAACTCCTATGGTACTGATCCAGACAAGATGTCTAAAGAAATATTTCCAAATTTATAAACAAACTGTTAGGAAGTTTGCTTAATCTAAGGTTAACTTATCGGCTTTCGAACAATCACCCCCTGCATGGTGATTTTGTTTGTCAATGGGGAGTGTGTTGGACTTAAAAGGTTTTAACCTTTCATTGAAACTAGATTGTCTGCCCACATTTTGTGTTAACACATTATTAAGATAAAAGCCATAGTTGAGACTGCTTTCAGTACTTCATGATTTTACTATGTCTAACATCAGAGGGTCACATTTCATATTTACTGTAACCCTTTTAGATGCAAAGGACATTTTAGTCATCCAGAGGGGGAGGGAGTCTAAGAGTAGAATCTTCTGAGACTGATAATAGTAAGATGTACTAAGACATCAATGGAATGGGGGGGGGGGTTAAATTCCAAGTTTCTTTGTATGTCATGCTTGAAGTTTTCAAGGATGGATAGATCGGCTTTGATAAAAATGTCAATTTGATGTTTTGTGTGGCAACTTGAATATGGACATCTCCCTAATTGGAAACAGTTAAAGTCCTTTGTTTGTTTGTTCAAACTCATGAATACATTTAGCTAGCTACACCACCCACATGATCTGCTTAGTAATATATGTAACAACCCAATTCACTCCAATTAACCCAGTTTTCAGCACTTTCTTAAATTATGTCACCTTTCCTAATGCCGGACAAGTTAATTTGTGTGTAGCTAGATTTTGCCTATGTTTCATGTTGACATATTTAGATGCAATTTTCCCTAACACTCCCTACTTTAAGTACTTTAATTAATATTGAACTGTGACGTCTCATGCTAGACAATTTTACTTATCGACTGCATGGACTCATTTCACCTATTAACACCGAAGAAACAATTTCCTCTTAAATGTTGCCTACTTTCGGTTCTTTCTAGGGGTGTGCAGGACAGAGTATTTCTGCTATACAGCCAGATACAGGATATGCTGGATGGCTGAAAAATATCCAGCCCGATTAAGGGTATTATTCAAATAATTATATAAGGTTCAGGCATCATTTAAGGTTAAGTACTGGTAATAATTTTATTTGGTTAAAAAGTAAACAGTCTAAAACTAGTAAACATGCATCATTGGTAGCAAAAGCCTCGTTTACATCAGTTAAAAGTTCAAATCCCCATTTACTGTACAAACAAGCATAAAAAATCTTGAAAATACTGATCATATTTATCATATTTTTGCTTCAATGATCATGATATGATAACCTTATCAAATCATTTTCTAACCTGAAAAGAAGGCCTGAACCCTATATAAATAATATCCGGCATTGGGCAGCCGGATACCAGATAATGAATTAAAATCTTAATATCCGGCCAGATACAGTATCAGTCCATTGCATCCTATGTCTTGAAATGCCAAACAAATTAACTTGTTAAATGACTGTATAAGCTAATATATGCACCCTTTTATTGTTAACCCTTTGAGTGCTTACCGTATATAAACTTCAATGTGGTAACACGATGGAGCAATGTGCCCAAGTGCACCCTACTTTGTTATGTTGCACTTAACTAACACCAGACATTTTACTTTGTGAAATGCCAGACAATTTTACTCCTCAAGAGCAGTGTTCTGCTCACTAATGGTTATCCAAACTATCTGCCAATGTGCCTTGATAACCCATTAGGCCGAACTGCACCCAAATGGACCCGCCTTTGTTATTTTACTCTGTCAAACGCCAGACAATTTTAGTCATCAAGAAGAGAGTCCTGCGTGCTAGTGGGTTAAATGACTTAATTACATATGTTATATATAAACTTAAGCTGTTAGATTGTCCCATTGTATATTAATTTTTTACTTATCTTGACACAGGCTTGTATGTTGGATTGATACGACTACCTGCAAATATGGTTAAACTTGGCTATGTGATTCGAAGGTTGTGGTTCACCGAGCGATAAAGAAAATGATACAAAGATGGAATGATTGGATGCAAGTTATTTACAGTGTTTCATATGACAGGTATTCTGATTGTGGAAGATGTGGGCTTGCAATATTTTGACAATTGCATGGCTGTAAAGTACGAGACAATTAATATAGTACTCCATTACTCTAATTGCCAGAACACTGCATCAGAATGAGAAGTTGTCTGTTACAGTTCGGTTTAGTAAAAGTACATAGTAAAAGTACATAGTAAACTATGTAAAATGTAATTTAGTTAGTGTCAAATAAATATTTTGTCATGGATAAACTCTGTGCAAATGAGCATGTCTCTAATGTCATTTTACTTTTAATAAGAATATGTAGATGTGTTTTCTAATACACCTCCTTAGGTTTGCTGTGTTATTATAGCATCTTTTGTAGGTGTGTTATGTAACACACCCTTAGTGTGTTATGAAACACACCTTACAACGTGCTGTAAACATTACAGACCTGAATGGTGTGTTATACAGCACAGCTTTAGGTGTGTTTTAAAACACGCCATGGTGTGTATGAAAACACGCCATGGTGTGTATGAAAACACGCCATGGTGTGTACGAAAACACGCCATGGTGTGTACGAAAACACACCTTTATACAAAACACACCTTAAGGTGTGTTAAAATCTGGACAAGCCGAAAACACACCTTAAGGTGGGTTTTAGAACACACCTTAAGGTGTGTCAAACACACCTTAAGCTGTGTTACAAAACACGCCAAAAGCTGTGTTAAACACACCTTAAGCTGTGTTTTAAAACCCACCTTAAGGTGTGTTAAAATTTGGACAAAAAGGTGTGTTAAATTAACACACCTTTTTTTAGAGTGAAGAATATTCATCCTGCTCTAACCGAGAAATAATCTACTCAGTCTGTTTGAACCCATTAAAAAAAATAAAAAAATTAGGCTATTTAAGAATACGAAAAATTTAAGCGCCTGCCTTCCATGGTCAGTCTTTCATGTACATTTAAGTTTGCAAAGACCTAATATTAAATACTTGCATAATTTCGAACGTTCATATTTCAGGAAACAATGAGCTAAGACTTACATGTAAGATGTCTAAATCTACGCCATATCCCTTACAAACCTTAACGATAATTCGCTGAAATACAAGTTAGCCTAATATGTCATTAAGCAAACAAACGCTGGAGTTAATGTTTGATATGCCGATTTTCGCTAATTTTAGACACATTCCAAAATATGCTCCCCATTTTTAACATTAATATCTCCGTGAATTTTTAAGTTAAATACAACTGTAATATATCAAAATCTAAGTTAGTCCTTCCTCTATTTAATGCAAGTTATTTCTCTTTAAAAACTTTACTTGTTTAGAAGTTATTACGAATCAAACAGGAGTACTTTTTTTTGGGCCACCCGGTATATGTCTATGACACCATCCTGCATGTATAACAATACCAAGTTTTTAAAACTTTGAAACTTACTTTTGACTTATATTCCAGTGAAGTTTTGACTCTCCCACAAAATAGACACCTTCGGTTAATAAGAAAGACAATTCTCAAGTCCAAATACTTTGTAAAAAAGTGAATGAAACAGTTGAGTAAAAACTTGAACAGGTGCGTGTAGTGTTCTTTGGACGCAACTGATAAAAAAGTGAACACATGTTGATGAATATATATGGTAGCGACGTATTGCCAACTCACGTGTCTCTCATTGTTATCATTAAACTTTATTTTCACACGGAGTCCATTTCACAAAACGTGCTCATCCATGGAGCCGTGCACACTAAAATATCTACATAGTCCAATTAACAATTACAACTATACTATAAACAATACTAAACAAAAATAAAAAGAAAATCAGGACTGTTAAAATTATATGAATTGGAATATATACATATAAGTCTTGGTGTATCAGACAAGAAAAATATTGTGAGAGTTTGTTGTTTATATTTGCAGCACAATTGCCTTCCTTATTTTTAATTTAAGTGAAGCTCGAGTGTCATAGTTTTGAAAACAACACGTGAATTGAACAGGCATTTGTGGACTCACTTAACCTCTGCGACTCACCGACTCTTGTAATTTTGCTGCGATTTTAGGTGCGATTTTATTCTTCTGATGGATATGAACGAGTGAATAAGTTATGAATGTTGAGATGAGGGTACATACAGTACTCAGAACATTCATAACTCATCTACACAAAGATTGCCAAATCTAATACGTGCACAGAAAATGTGATAGCACTCGTGTTCACATGATGTAACCTGGGGCAATATAGGAACATCACGTGCACTGAGATGATGTTTCATGATTATAATGTTAAAATGATTGACAGTATACCGTATTTGCTCGTTTAAGCGTTAATCAACATTTAATCTATTAAGCAGCCGGAAAAATTCATTCTAGCTCCAAAGTTAGAGTAGAACCCAACAAACTCGAACTCCCGGCTAACCCGAACTAAATTCAATTTCCCCTGGATTTGATCCAATTTTTACCGTAATTTATTCCAACTTACGACCGAAACTATGGAACGATCTGGACAATAACACAAAGCTAATACCCTCCTTTAAACGTTTTAAGAACAAATTTAAGAAAGACATGTTAGCCAGACTTTATACTTATACACTACTTTTAACAATAGAACATTTTATACTAGTAAATTAATATTAACTATATGTAATAATTTTAATCTTGATTCTATAATAACTATCATCATTTCATGTGAATTAGTGTCCAAAAGCATCATTGAGGAACACAATATAATATGTATGTATGCATGTATGTATATGTATGTGACTCGCTTAACTTGAAGTCCTCGCCAACTCGAACAAGTTTCATTTTCCCTTGGTCAAATTTGTATAGGTAATCGCATGGGGATTTCTATCCAGATAATCATAATTTAATTGGTATATACAAACGTAATACAAGTCCATAAAGAGATAAGAGTTTCAACAAGTTGCGTCGATCATTATACTGATTTAGCTTATAGGTACTGTTGGTAGGGACTGTTCAACTTAGGTAACAGTAGTACAAACTTTGTAAGTTATTTAGTGTGCACTGTAACGGCTCACAATTGTGACAATAAAACGACAATACCTTATTAATTATTAACATAATAAGCGAAATCCAACGCAGACCCCGTTACCTCGAACCTTCGCTAACTTGAACAATTTTTCACTTTCCTTCGAGTTTATTTCAATGCCCTTTCGTTCAATTCTTTCTCCATAAATTCGGAAAAGTGCAATTCAAATAAAAAACTCATATGCAAACAAACTATACAATTATTAAATAGCACCGCCCTCAAATAAGCGCCGACTAAAATACGGTATACATCTTTATCGTCCAAACTACGTCTGCTGTACAGTACATCTGCGTTCAAACTTCAAGACTCCAAGCACTTGTTAAAAATCTCTATTTAGTATTTTCATTAAAAAAATTATGCACCATTTTAATGCGACGTACCTAACAGTAGGAAGTTTCCCCCGAGCGAGTGGATATCCATTCTCAGCTGAACAGGCAAAAATTTTAAATCGACTAGCATATATATAGTGAAAGATAAACGTAAGAAAGGCCGTATAAGTGTCCGTATGATGCGGTCTATGATTTAAGTAACAAGTTGTCTAACTCATTAACACTTACTGAATGAGCACGATATGAAGAATTATCAAGCAAGAAGTTTGTGTTTTGCTCTATTTTTGACTTATTTTAATTATGCTTGAATCATCTAAAATTGTTTATGGGTCTTCAACCTTTTCTTTACCTCAAAATTCTACCAATAAATCAAGCCGACTATTCCGTGAAATAATTTTGTAGTTCGCATCATTAATATTCTCTGCACGTCTGCATATACAATATGCGCATGCCCAGCTACAGAAGGAACTACCTATCTTCATGTATATCATCATACATTGATGACCTGACTCTCATGCCCCCCCCCCCCCCCCACCAGAGGCATCTAACCCATCTAACCCCTCGCCCTGATGGGGGACAACGAAAGATCGAACCTGAGGCCATGCGATTCCGGTGCAGCGCTCTAGCCAAGTGATATACAGTGTGTATCAAAATAATTCGAATCCAAATTTGGCGTGTAATAACGCAGAATATATTTGACAAATTCGGTTGGTTTTTACACCATTGTTAAGTTCATTTATTTATCTTTCAAATGACATGCTGTACGCATCATTTAGTTGGAAAATGAAGGAGTATTGCTTTGACAAAAAAGTCCATAAAAATCACAATTTTCCGCCTATGGGAATTGGACATTTTTTCTTTCAAAGTTAGTCCCACAAGGCTTTGAAATGCTAATCATCACTGAAAACTAAAATGCAAATTTAACGCGAATTTCTTCTCGTTCAACATGTTGAAAGCATAGGAGCTTAAATCTCTTTAAATGAACATGAATTTATGTAAATTTTGCTACATAACAGTTTGTTGATTAATTAAATTTGCATTATCTTTTGTTTGTACGTCTCACTTCGAATTCCCATCGGCGGAAAAATTTGATTTCGAGCAACCAGTTTTAACACACGATTTCTTGGTCATTTTTGATCTTATTGATATAAGAACGATATAATCGGAAACCTAATAGGCTATTCTTTATTGCCATATAAAAATTATATGGTTTACTTTAGTATTTTATAAACAGCAGTCTGTCAAATTTGGATTCGAATTATTTTGATACACACTGTACAGAGAGACAGTTATCGAGCATGGACTTGTGATTGGAGCTCGACAACTGTCTCTCAGTAGCTCAGTTGGTTATCTAGAGTTGGTTATCTAGAGTTGGTTATCTAGAGTTGGTTATCTAGAGTTGGTTATCTAGAGTTGGTTATCTAGAGTTGGTTATCTAGAGTTGGTTATCTAGAGTGCTGCACCGGAATCGCAGGATCGCAGGTTCTATTTCTGCCAGAGGGTCAATTGTTGCATTTTTCGCTCCTGGTTAGGTCTAATAAATGTATAAAAAATTCCACTTCCACAAATCCCTTCGACAATTAGTTATATCTCGTGAGATGCCCAAAATGCTTGAAGACAATCTATCCTACCTCGATGGTTCTCAGTATATCTCTAAAACTTGATCTCTGTTGCCGGCGATCTTTCTTTGCTCGATGTTTTGTGCCATCAGTCGCAAGATCTTTAAGAATGTCCAATACACCAAACTGCCGGGGTTCAAAGTCTTCAATTTTCTCTCGTCCCAGCTCACAGATAAGCGCGAAAACCTCGCCGGCTGCTATCCGTAAATTGACGTCATCCTGTTGCATTAACTTTATAATTTTACGACATTGTCTAAAAGAAAAATACGCGTGTATGAAATAAGTCATGCTTAATACTCAAGCAATTATTAAGCGGAAACGATGAAGGACAACGAGTCATGTTTAATGTTCAAGCATTTATTAAACGATTGGACAAACCCATTTATTTTGAGTAAAGTGGTATTTTCAATGTAAAATAAACTGATTCAGAATTGAAACATGAATAAATTTTAATGTTCCGGTTACCATTACAACAGAACTTCAACATACCCAAAATACGTTGGCTTACTTAAAAAAAACTTTCCCAGGGTCTATTCGTGACTACGACCTAGTCATAGCATATAAAAGGTCTATCTCTCTAGTGGTGCTTAATATTTGCCCGAATTAGGCCAAATCTTAACCCAACGTTTTACAATTGGGGTTCTCATTAGCCAGCGTGACTGCCGTTTTTAGGAGGTGGGGTTTGAAGCGCGGCCACGCCTCCTTAATTTTTCGCAGCCCGCGCCTCAACTCCTTAACACCCCCCCCCCCCCCCCCCCCCCCCCCCCCCAGCTACAAGTCCTATAAAGGGTTAGGATTAGGGACAGGCTATGCGGGCAAAAAGATGCTTTCGATTGCTTACGACTCGAGAAAAACTTGCATTCCCTCGGAAAAAGTTGAAATCCTGAAATGCCATTTCTTGTTCTTTGGGAGGCGACTTCAGAGGATATAAGACGTCGTACAAAATAAAAATGCACAAAAAGCAACACATGTAATTCAACTCATTTTCAAAGAACGCGATAAAAAGGCTTCGTTTTTCTTAAATAAAGAAAGGTAGACGGCGAACATTTAGGAAGTAGAGGCGAATATAAAGGGAGCAGACGACGTACTTCGCCTGTCACTGGCTTCTAATGAGTTTCTAATAACTTCTAATAACGTCGACTTACTTTTCCACACACTCTTCAACTAAACTATCGGGAGATATAGACAAAAGAAGGGCCCAGGAAAATAAACATTCGCAGAATAAATCAGACTTTGCAGCAGAATGGGTCGATGAAAACACGTTTTGAAGAGCTGTCACGCAATCAACCAGATCCTGAAACAAAATATATGAAATATAAGAATGACAACATTGCATATTCAAATTATTATACTTTTTTCATTTTGTATTCAACTTTCATTTTGCCACTGGCAAACTAATCCAGCAATTGTCTTTCCGTTGAATGTTGGATTTCATTCCTGAAACTGCCTCGTCCCTAAAGCCTGGTTCACACTGGTCGTAATTCATCGGCGATCTATTGTATTCTTTTCCGACAGACAAAGCATTTTGCACACCAATGACCACAGACAATGGAAATCCCCGATTCTTACGACCAGTGTGAACCAGGCATAAGTATTAATATGGATGGGCAACACGCCAAGGGGATGTTGGGAAGAGTCAAAGTCTCTTGTTCATTTACTGTACACACGTAAAAACGCACAACGTGCAACAAATCTGCTGCAGACTTACACCAATGTTGTTTAAACGACTTGTTATCAGGATGTGTTCGCACTGCTTGTTCCCAGCTTGCTGACAAATTGTCACAAGGTCGGCGACTCAACAGACTTGTTACGAGCTTTTCCAGCAACTTGTTGTCACTGCTGCAACTTAACAACTTGTTAACTAACAAACTGCGAGTGACAATCTTGTAGCAACTTGACAAACTAACAAAACTGTTACAATTTGTTACTTGTGGTTGCCAAAAGCCTGTTGCGAACACATCTTGTCGACAAGACGAGAGATTTTTCCGTGTGTAGTTCGTTATATTGCACGTGGGTTGTACGTGGGTACGAGACAGTTCATGACAGCTGTTAATTGTTTGGGAAGGGAAAGAAATAAATCCTATATATAACTATACAAAAATGTGAGGAAAAATATCGTAAGAAAATTAGTCTAGAGCCTTTCAAGCATTTTGATCTTTCAATTATTTTCCATGCAGTAAGGAGGGAAAAACATGTGATGACATCACCATCAAATACAGAAATCACAACAAAAACAGAAATCACAGTAAGCAAAAATTTATCGTGATTTCCTTTCGTCTGTACAACGCTCCTAGGACATTTATACAGTAAATGGCCTTAAACTGCCAATAACCCCATGTCAAAGCATGGGTAATATTTTGGGCATTCCAAGACGAAGTACAAGATATTTTTATAGTAAAAAAATCTAATCTTGGTTAACTCTTTCACTGTCAAAATTTCCAGATATGACATCATTAGATGAATTATAAATTAGTTGTCTTTTATTTTGTTGCTAAAATTATCTAATGGCGTCATATCCGGCAAGTGAAAAATTATGAGGCTGTAATATTTTTTTACCATAATCTTAAGATATATTACATTTCTTCTGAGAATAACCCAAATATTACCCATGCCAAAATTATAATTGCACTGTAAATCTACTCCAAAAGTGCATGTTATTCTGCAGGGCTCAAAATAACGGGAGATAGCCTACTGTAGGTCTCCGGTCAACTTGATTTTAGCTCGATCAAAATCTGTTTTTGACCGGTCATTGATACGCTTACACTAATAGTGAAACAAACTATTAGAAACTTGTTTCGATACATCATAGTCAAATGACTACGAATGGACCATTTGCATTATAAACTAAAATTTGATCTAAACAAGTCTAGACAAAAATTTCACCACAGCTTGAAAGAGCAACACAAAATTAATAATATTCCAAAGTTTCGTTGCGAAATGTTGTAAAATGCGAATATAGCCTTGCGAAGTTTGCCGTTTTTCAGTCATTTTGTATTACGCACGGGAAATTGACAGCCCAATCGGGTGTTGGGGCATCAATTTCCCGTTTGTAAAACAAAATGACTGAAAATTGCAAATTTCGCAAGGCTATATTATCCGCATTTTACAACATTTCGCAACGAAACTCTGGAATATTAATTTTGTGATGCTCTTTCAAGCTGTGATGAAATTTTTGTTTAGACCAAAATTTAGTCTATAATGCAAATGGTCCATTAGAGCTGTGCGGTTCCAAAAATTTTATCTCGGTTCCGGGTTTTTTGCAACAAAAAAACCTCGGTTCGGTTTGGTTATTTTCAAAAAAGAACAGTACAAAATAATGTATGAACTCATTTATGTATGTTTCGAGTATTTTTACTAAATGGATGAATTTATGCCTTTGTGAGTTTGTATAAATCTCTGAATATTTTAAAAGAACAATTGGAATTTATTTATGAAGATGAAATATTTCTTAGTTTTTAAAAAAATTTCATGCAAGTTCACAACAATAACTATCACAACTAAAATATATATCAACTATTTGAGCACTTAGTACAGTGCGTATTGTGCACAAAGAGCCCAATCTTGTTATTTTCCAAACATTTCAACCTGCAATCAGGTGGGCGTTTGGCGGGCGTTAAACGGGAAATTAAAACCGAAACTACCGGTTCTTTTGCGTATAATTTTTCGGTGCTAAAAAAGTACCGGAAGAACCGAATTTTTCGGTTAACCGCACAGCTCTACTACGAATCCAAATTCCAAACAAACTGCTGAAAAAAAGGATGAAAATATAGTATCTTATTAATCATCGTATGCACTGGAAAGGACAGTAGCAACAAACCTCGTGTTCTTCTGAAGCAAGAAAGCAACACAAAGCCAATGCACTTGCACACTATCAAAAATGAAAAGAACTATATTATTGTTCCACATATAACAGTCGCTTGAAGCAGTTGGGGAGAGGGGGTGGGACGTCCAATTAATTCGTTTACAAATCATACTAACGCTTGTATTGTAAAAGCTCACTCACACTCAACGAGTGGAGGTTCAATCTGAGCTTCTCTTGAGTGTCAATGCTGTTTTTGAATAGCTGCAGGGTGAGTAGTCACATAGTAAGGTACGAGACTAACGCCCGTGTTCTACAAGCTCACTCACACTCAAAGAGTGGAGGTTCAATCTGAGCTTCTCTTGAGTGTCAATGCTGTTTTTGAATAGCTGCAGGGTGAGTAGTCACATAGTAAGGTACGAGACTAACGCCCGTGTTCTACAAGCTCACTCACACTCAAAGAGTGGAGGTTCAATCTGAGCTTCTCTTGAGTGTCAATGCTGTTTTTGAATAGCTGCAGGGTGAGTAGTCACATAGTAAGGTACGAGACTAACGCCCGTGTTCTACAAGCTCACTCACACTCAAAGAGTGGAGGTTCAATCTGAGCTTCTCTTGAGTGTCAATGCTGTTTTTGAATAGCTGCAGGGTGAGTAGTCACATAGTAAGGTACGAGACTAACGCCCGTGTTCTACAAGCTCACTCACACTCAAAGAGTGGAGGTTCAATCTGAGCTTCTCTTGAGTGTCAATGCTGTTTTTGAATAGCTGCAGGGTGAGTAGTCACATAGTAAGGTACGAGACTAACGCCCGTGTTCTACAAGCTCACTCACACTCAAAGAGTGGAGGTTCAATCTGAGCTTCTCTTGAGTGTCAATGCTGTTTTTGAATAGCTGCAGGGTGAGTAGTCACATAGTAAGGTACGAGACTAACGCCCGTGTTCTACAAGCTCACTCACACTCAAAGAGTGGAGGTTCAATCTGAGCTTCTCTTGAGTGT
>CACRXK020015837.1:0-11876 GCA_902702795.2 Paramuricea clavata
CAATCTTATCCTACAGGGAACGTGGTCATCGCCAGCCGGCGAAAAGAAACTTTTTGAGTCGGAGGGTCCTACGATTCTCTGGTTAAAAAACAAGAAGTTCCTTGCAGTTAATGGAAAGGACGCGAAAGAAATTCGTAGTCGACTGATCAAAGCTATGTGTACAAGCAGTGACTTTGCAGGCGTGAATAGTAGCGTAGACAGGGCTACAAACACTGAGAATTTTGTTCATGATAATATATCTATAAACCACGGCGAAGTCATGCTTCATGACCTTCCTCCTTCAGCGGGACAAGCGCAGTCAAGTGTTCAAATCGATAGCACCATTGCACATGGAAACCTTTAAAACTGAACAGGTGATAAACAGCGAGACTGTTCGCTCGTTGGCTGAATCCGTTGAGCGGCTTGCCTCAATAGTAGCTGAAATTCAAACAAATGTGAAATCTGAGGCGCAGGATCCATGTGGTAAGTGCAAAAATGATTTTTTGCATGGAAAACATGTCAGTATAAAGTACTCACAAACACATACTAACTCTGATAATACCATTGTTTTAGAACAATCAGAGGAACTGAGTGATAACAAAAGTGAATATATATCTAATTCAGATGCAAATGATTTAGAAATAAATAACGATAATAACCATAAGGCCAAAATATATGAGTTAGTTAATGACATAGAACATAATAACACAAAACCAACCTATGCAGCTCTTGTGAAATCGCAATTAGTTAAAGAGAGCTTGTCTAAATCTGTATTAGAATCATCCTTAGAACCAACTCTAGAATCCTTACCATCTGTTAACAACAACAATAACAATAACAATGAAAACGTCAACAATCGCCACAATTAGATACGTTTAACGATGATGGTTTTATCGGTGTTGAGAGGAAACGGAAAAGAAATAAAAATCTTTTCTTATCAGGCATTGCTAATGGCGTAAAGAAGAATCATATATACACATACCTTACTAAAAGGAACATAGTTCCCAGCAGCATTTTAACCTTCTAAAGTAGAAGAAAAGGTACAATGTCTGCAAAAATAAGTATCCCTTCAACATTTGCTAAATCCGTATCAGAAGAGAATTTCTGACCTAAATTTGTCCGTTGTAAACTATGGCAGCAAAAAGAGCATGTACGAAAATCTGGCTCGCACACTAGAAATGAAAATGCTAAGACCCAAAGCTGTAAGGCATGACGACCCGCACGTTTTGAAAAACAGCGGGATCTGCAAACTGAGTTTGCAACTTCAGGAAGCGAGCAACGCTAATCGTATTATTAATTACGGTTATAAGATGTCATCAATCCAGGTTCTGTTGCTTAGACGCAGTGTGAAACCAAGCAAGTAATAAGTTAATTTTCTGTTATGCATTAAAATAAAAGTGTACAAATATGTCACAATGCTGACTGTTGACAAGTCACCTATAGGGCCAGGCTATACTATATAGCGTACAATGTGTAATAAGGCTGCGTATAATATGTAATAATTTTAAGACTTGTGTGTTGTAAAACAAAACGTTCTTGGTATCTTAGAGAATAGCACGATAATTCCATGTCAAGACCGCGGAACATATTTGCCGTTTTAGATCTTGGCAGTATAAAAAGTCCGGCTTCAAAGGCGTAAGTATTCTATGGCTAATAATAAAGAAACTGACTTATAAAGTTATATAATTATACCGCCTTTCGCTATAGGCCCTAGTGCACACATGAATCTGGTACAAACGTTTTCACCAACGTATATATCAAATGTATATATAGCTGCATTGACACCATTGTCTTATAGCTAATCTACGGAATCTACGCCCGCGCCTGCGTTGTGAGGCAAAGAATAATATAAGACTCCTTTTAAGCTTCCACTGGTTAAGAAAAGATGGGACATCTTCATAACCTATCAGCAAAAGATGGGACATCTTTCTGACACAAGAGTTTCCACTAAAAGTATTCTAGATATTATTCCCAAACCTAGCGCTATCGCTGCATGCAGCCATGCACCGTTTTACTCTAACTTAGCGTGATGTAAAGAATAATATAAGACTCCTTTTAAGCTTCCACTGGTTAAGAAAAGATGGGACATCTTCATAACCTGTCAGCAAAAGATGCGACATCTTTCTGACACAAGAGTTTTCACTAAAAGTATTCTAGATATTATTCCAAAACCTATAGCGCAAGCTGCATCGCCTTACTCTAACTTAGCCTGATGTAAAGAATAATATAAGACTTCTTTTAAGCTTCCGTTGGTTAAGAAAAGATGGGACATCTTCATAACCTGTCAGCAAAAGATGCGACATCTTTCTGACACCAGAGTTTTCACTAAAAGTATTCTGGATATCATTCCAAAACCTAGCGCTATCGCTGCATGCGCCGCTTTACTCTAACTTAGCGTGGTGTAAAAAATAATATTATAGACTCCTTTTAAGCTTCCGCTGGTTAAGAAAAGATGGGACATCTTCATAACCTGTCAGCAAAAGATGCGACATCTTTCTGACACAAGAGTTTTCACTAAAAGTATTCTAGATATTATTCCAAAACCTATAGCGCAAGCTGCATCGCCTTACTCTAACTTAGCCTGATGTAAAGAATAATATAAGACTCCTTTTAAGCTTCCACTGGTTAAGAAAAGATGGGACATCTTCATAACCTGCATGTCAGCAAAAGATGGGACATCTTTCTGACACAAGAGTTTTCACTAAAAGTATTCTAGATATTATTCCAAAACCTAGCGCTGTCGATGTGGCATACTCCAAATTTGATATTTCAACTATGCTCTATAGGTATAGCCACAAAAATATTGCGGGATATTGTCAAATCTGAAAGCCAGGGGTACGGCCCATCTCTGCGTTTACTCATCACTAGCTCGCCCGGGAAATAATCTGGCGATGCCCATGCAGCGTAATGTCTAATGAGAATGATATCAAATTTAGTTCAATGGGCCATTTTAGACTAATTTTCGATGCTTTTGAAAATGCTTATACGCAAGTTTAATTTGAACGCTGATATCTCAGTCAATATTTCATGATATCTCATGTATAACCTATCAAAATTTAAGTTAGCCTTTTATGAATACAGCTACATTTATTTGAGCGATGTATAGCTCTTATAGTTTTTTTGCTATGGTAGATCAAACGCCTGAACTTTTTTTGCGCCACCCGGTATATCTATGTAAATAAATATTATTTGTCTTGAGCTACCTTGTATCAAAATATAGAAATGAGTATATTAAATAACGAATATAGTACAATCAACTCGCGGTTGTGATAGCCCTGCTTGAAAGCCGTGGTATCTAGCATACTGTATACGAAAGAAATAATAACTGATGCGTGCTGCAATACCTATAGGCTATAGCCTTTTGACTATTACCTAACCTTACTGATTGAAAATACTTCACATTAATCTATAATCTTTATTCTTTAATAAGCAGCCATCAAAATATTGCCAGTTTGTTCGATCTTGATCTCCATCCTGAATCCATACACACGATTATCAAGCAGAATGCACTCTTCTTCAGACCATTTGGCGCAATTTGAACTTTGCGCGGCATTGTCTGCTAACATTATTATGAATTGGTGATGACAACCTGGTTTGTATGTTAGCTCAGTTAGTTATTTGCTACATCATATCTACGGGGTTAAATTTCATGCACGCATAAATTATTTCACTATAAATTTATTATACATGTCACCACTCTTACCACCTCGACTAATAATGCTGTGGTAACTAACACCTTCAAGATAATTCAATTTATAGGCGTGCGGGTCGTCATGTATTCAATTCTTTCCAATGGCTTATTGTATTGGTAGCCGTTCCCGTCGCGTTGCCGTCCTAAATCGTAAGGTCTCTACTATCGACTTCGAAAACCTCTTGCATGGCCTCCATGTTGTTAAAAAAACGCAAGAAACACGCGTCTCGAAGGAGTCACGAATTAGTGTTCATGAAGTTAACGAGCCTGCACTATACTTAGGTACTCTATTTTAATTGGCTGATGGCGTGAAAAGGTGACAGCGTAATATGATGTTTTCTGCAATCGTTGCCGAAAGTTAAAATGATTTAACTTTCGGCAACGATTGCCGAAGGGATTAAATTACAGTTGCTTTGCCGTGCAGAACATGACATACGTGCAATTGTATCTCTCGCGTTGGCAATGGGATGAAATTTAATCCGTTGCGTTGCCGGCGCGAGAAAAAAGTCGCACGTGTAACCCTAGCTTAAGCCCTTCTAAAATTCGCGTCCCGGTGCGCGTATTTGCAGGATACCTGTAATGGGCGGATATGCAACGTAATATTTGCGTGAACACGCAAATATGCAACGTAATATTTGCGTGTTCACAGCAACGCAGCACCAACCATCTGGTTCGAGAAGTATTATAACAAATAATAGCCCGCCTTATTAATTTTCTTGAAAGCTATGTTGCTGTTTCCTCAACCATTTATAGGTAATTATAACTAATAAATAATTTAATCCAACATTCAAACTAAATCAAATTATTCCCGTTCACGGGGTAGGCAAACTTTCATAAGATACGTTCACATTACGCTGAAGCGATTTGAAAACGGCGCAGAAAAGTCACATGTACAATTAGTGTGAGAATGTCACTTTTGCGTAACAATTATCAACGACCACGATTTCTAAACGGAGCAACATGAAAACGAAGCGCTTGGCGTCGTCGTGCATGTGAACACAAACGCCAACCGTCACCTAGCCTTTTGTACCGCTTGCAAACCAAGCATCTTGATCAGGTCTCAAAACAGTGAATTCCGTCATGCTTTACGTTTATATTTCTTTGCTCTATTCGAAATATTTTGGCTTTACATGAATACTAAATTTAATTTGTAAACGAACGGTGTAGTGTGAGCACACATAAATTCTGCCGGCATCATTTAGCCCCAGTGTAGTCACAACGTAGTCTTATTAAAATGCCGTAAGAATACATCGATTATATCGACATGTACGAAAGCTTTAATGTACATTTGGAACGAAATTTTTTATTGTGTTATAGAATAACTTCTTTTGCAGTTTTTCGTTCCGTTGCTTCGTTTTCGAGATATTTCCGTTAGTTTGATAAAAGTGTCATGGCTTCTACGTCACAAATATGCATATGATGAGCATGAGTTAACTTAGCTTAGGCACTTAGCCTCCTCCTTTAAAACCCATTTGCAGGTAAAACCCATAGAGAGGCCTGCGGAGGAGGCTAGAGTTGACTGAAAATGTTATATTCTTGTTAGTTAACCTGAGCAATTAATCCTGGCGAATGAAAACATAAGGGCCTGATACTCAGGTTACTTGTTAGTATGACATGTTTCTTGGTATTTGATGTGGTATAGAACAATACATAACAGTACTTCTACTATAATTAAGTGATTTGGTTTAATGATAAGAAGGATATCAAGCTTAATATAATTTTAGTCAATCATTAACTCACAGTGTGCCGATTCTTTATTAATCGGCACGAATACGAGCCCGTGTGCATTCCGCACGCTCACGTGAGTGCAGAAATTTAAACACGAAATCTAAATCAACAACGTGAAAATTTCAATTTTCTGACATGTAATTTTGCAATGAGCTCTTGAACAGAAGAGAAAGATGAAATAAAAATTATTCACAGTTCTTACAGGCATGAATTAAAAATTAATGCCAGATAATTATCTTAATATTGACCACAAAGGGGCGTATGGCTGTCTTCAGCTCGCTTAGCTTGCATGCATTAAAACAATGTTTCTTGTTTCTTCCCTAATTGATTGCTCGTAAAATTGACTATAGAATGATATTAACAGGAGATTACACTTGTTCTCGACGTATTAATGAAACATCACACTTGTGTTTGGTGAAATATTGCAATAATATTGCATTTGAAGGAGTGAGCAAGCAAAACCCATAATATTGAGAAATATATTGCATTTGAAACATTGCATTTGAAAGAGTGAGCAAGCAGAACCCTTGAAGGACAATACATAACAATACAATTATAGAACAATACATAACAGTACTTATTAACAGTACTACAGTACTTATTATTAACAGTACCTTATTTAAAAATAAGGTTAAACACATATTGAACACAAAATTGCTACGATTGGTGTTTACATTACAATGACATCGTTGCAAAAACAATCGGGCACGACATGCACCACCTGGACGTGCACCGGGGCTTCGATGCAGAAATTGATACGATCATGCATTTCATGTGTTTGTGTAAACAAAAGTCGCTACGCAAGCAATCCCATACAATGTAAATAAAATTATAGCCTGCAGTGATATTATGACAGGACTATTTTGGTGAGTAGTACAGTTATGTGACCGTGATCATTTATCAACTATTCTATAGACATGAATTCAACAATCAGCACTGAGCATCTTTCACAAGATCATGACGATTTTCGACCAGATGACGCTACATGGATTTTGACGAGTGCCTTCATTATTTTCACAATGCAATCTGGTTTTGGCCTGCTCGAGGCAGGTATTGTCTCAAGAAAGAACGAAACAAATATCATGGTGAAAAACGCTATTGACGTTATTTATGGAGGCCTTGCTTACTGGATATTTGGTTTTGCAATAAGTTTTGGGAACAGCGAACTAAATAACAGATTTATGGGCTGGGGAAACTTTTTTGTCGATTCTGATGACGATTTTGGTATATTTGCCAAGTATTTTTTTCAATTATCCTTCGCTACGACCGCAACGACAATTGTTTCCGGCGCAATGGCTGAAAGGGTAAATATCAACGCTTACATAGCCTTCTCTTTTGTAAACACCCTATCGTACGCCTTCCCTGCGCACTGGATGTGGGACGATAAAGGGTTTCTAAAGGAAATGGGCGTAGTTGACGTGGCTGGATGTGGTCCTGTCCATCTTGTTGGTGGTATCGCCGCTATAGTCGCAGCCATCATGCTAAAACCACGGAAAAACAAATTTGATGAGCATGGAAAACCACGTGATATAGAAATGGCGTCTCCAACAAATGTCCTGCTCGGGACGTTTATGTTGTGGTGGGGATGGTTAGGGTTCAACTGTGGTTCAACGTTTGGAATTTCAGGGATAAAGTGGAAACTTGCTTCCAGGTAGATTATAGCTATGTAACGGATAAAATAAGTCATTGACTTTTTACATCTACATTATTAGCATTCTCGAAGTAAGGTGTCCATCATTGAGGATAATCAGGTTAATTAACAAGAGGTTTTGGCTAATTAACCTTTCTCACGCCGCCAATTTTTGGGTGACTTTTCAGCCGAAATCTGCAAGATAAGTCCACATAACGGCGACTTTTTATAACTTTTTGGACGAATGATGGTACATTTGTTTTGTAAATGGTTAGTTTATTTTGAAAAATTGCTATTCATGTTGTTTTAGTTGTCTGCATTGGTTAACGAGAATTAGATGCCACCCAAAAATGGCGGATATTCGTCATCGTGAGAAAGGGTAATTGCATGCATGGCCGGTCGTACTTTAAACTGCTATGGCAGCAGTTAAGCGTAAATATTTGTTTAGAAAGTTTGAAAATTTACACAATGCTCAGTTTTGCGGAGCGATATATACTGTTACTGTACTCCGAACAACTCTGAAATATCTCTTGCTCTTGTGCGATTTGGTACGAGAGTTGAAGAAAATGTTTTATAAACTCTCGCTTTCAACTCTGCTAGATTATTATGCTTGTTTCATCAAGCAGCCTTAAATAATTAATATCACTTGCGATATCTTTAATTAATTTAGATCTGCTGTAGTCACAATAAATGGCTCAATTGGTGGAGGTATTTTTGGTATGGCCTACAGGTAGGTTTAACACCGCGGAAAAACGTCTGCGCATGCGTCAACCTTACCTGTAATAGTATTGCGAACTTGATGAAAAGCTGTTCCGAACGTTTCAGAAGGCACAAAATGGCGGTAAAAAGGAGTGACTTCATTGTGCGTCTTTACAGCCAGATTTCGAGTGCAAAAATAAACATGTCATTCTAAAAAACTAGGAAAAAATACAGCCAGAAGGTTCAAGAAATTGTATTGTACAAGAACATGAACTAAAGGTGATTGTTGACAAATTTATCGTCTGAAACATTTCGTTTATCAACTAAGCAACGATAATTTCCGAATTTTCGTTTGAGATACATTTCTTTAAAAAAAAACTGTGTCGCCAAATATAAAAAATTTTCGTGTTCACAATAATTAAACTTTAGGAAGTGGGTTAAGAAGTGAGTGGGTTAAGAAGCTTAACTTTTCGAGAGTTTTCTTAACTTTTGAGTTCGAATTTTTGTTTTGAATAATTTTGCAAAAATTTTCGAAGTCGTGTTCGTTAAAATCAACAATTTTTACATGAATTATATTTTATTCCATACTTTAAATGCCAGGACGCTTTCAATTAATGTCTAGTCTACCCATTTGCTATGTTTTCTCGTTTGTTTTACTAATTTTTGACCAATTAATAAGCATGTTTTTGTTTTAGAAATTGATATTCAAATTCCCCGCCATATTCTCATAATTTGGTGCATGCGCAGACGTTTTTCCGCGGTGTTGGTAGGTTTACATAGTCTGGCTTTTTCCGAACAGCGCATGTGCCTCTTCAATCCTTTCGATAATTACGTCATTTGGCCTGGCAACCTCGCTCTCATGAATCGTGAGCCAATCTCGTACACTTTTTTGACGTTGGAGTACACCCTTTCGATAATTACGTCACACATACTTTTTGTCTTGGAGCCTAGCTCCTCATTAGTAAATAATGCAAGGTGATTACCTTGCATTATTTACTAATAAGGAGCTAGGCTCCAAGACAAAAAGTATGTGTGACGTAATTATCGAAAGGGTGTACTCCAACGTCAAAAAAGTGTACGAGACGTTCAGGATTTCAAAACACGCTTGATGATGGACATATCTAGATTGAATATAGAAAATAATTGTATCTAATAATGCAGGATATTATGAAGGCCCAGTGATCGAAACTAATTTTCCATACAAGGTCTTCGGCTATAGGTTCGCATTTTCAATTTAACAGCAATTCACGACTGCTTCCCAGTTAGGTCCTTTTTATGCCTCCGTCCCCTTAAGAATTCCTAAAAATGGACCCGTAAACAGGAACTAGAAGGGATTTTACGCATCATCAGTGGAAAATATATTTAAGATACCGTGGTTATAAGACACCTTGATTGAAGCTCAAGGTTGTCGATTGTTACCAATTAATCTATGGCAATCTGCATGGTTACCGATATGAAATACCCTGGAGGATTCGGAAATCAAAGTTAGACTATTTGTGCGAGCACTGAAATTTGGAGATCTATGGATGGTGTTAATCTGGCGCCTGGCGATACTCCTCCATGGATATAGGCGTAAATGTGCATTTAACATGTTTCCAACCCTTAGCTTTGCCAGATTGAGAGAGATTATTAATTACGCATATATTATTAATCATTCCAGCTGCATTTTTCATAAGAGGAAATTGCTTATCAACATATTGGTAACTGGATTACTGGGAGGACTTGTGTCTGTTACAGGTAAGTTGGTTTAAATCAAATTTTGCCAGGACGAAGCATCAATGCATGCATGATAATTATTCGTTTGATTTTTTAATCTCGTATTGCAATTCTGTATGTACGTTATTTACAACATGAGCGGCGGTGTCGTATCGAAAGAACAAAAAAATACAATGTTGAAGTTAGATTTTCAAACGCATTTCGATGTTTATGTACGAGTTTTTCGTTATTTAGTTTTTTTGTACGTTTAAATACGTTGTTATAAATTTGATATTTTTTGCCAACTCTGGCCATGGGGAAGTAACGCTGTGCGCGTGAACTGTGAAACTTGCAATTCATGTAATATGAATTATAGAGATTTTAGTGTAGATTAATCAAGCGAGAATATGCATTTTGATTAAAGCAATTTTATGGAAGTTTTTAAAAAAAAAACCTTTTCGAGAGACCTACATATATATGGTTTCACGGTCTAAAGTTTACGGTCTAAAGTTTACGGTCTAAAGATATGAATAACCCATTGACCCATTCATGTTCGAAAGGGAATAGAACATGCCTTAAAATAAACCTATTTTATTAGGATTGTTCTATTATATAGTTCGAACGTTACCAAGCACAAATGTATATGCTTCGCTTATTGAAACGCAGTGTATCATGTCAGTGAACTATAACAAGTATATTAGTATATATTAGCTAAAACGTTTCGTAATATTTTTGCTAATCATAACAAAGTTGGTATTGTAATAAGTTCTTAATTTGAATACAATAAGGTAGCGACAAATAAATCAAGAACTTTCGCAGATGAAACGTATTCCTTCTCAATGAAGCATTCGGAGCAATTATCAATAGGCAGGAACCTGAGATATCCATGGCAGGAACCTATTTGATATAAAAATGTACGTTGTTTACCCATGCAGCTCTGCACAAAATAATGAATGGGTTGGGAAAGTTAGAAAGACCGAATAGCTAATGAAAGTATCAATTCTTAGTTTTTTAAACTACTTTTCAAGTATAATTTTCGCTGTTCATAACGTTATAGGCACACATTATGCCCTCTTACGAAGCCTAAACAATAGGGAAAGTGTCCTTTTCTAATAGAAGAAGTGCCCCTAAGGCAAAGTGCCCCTCCACTAGAAGATACTTCCTATACGCCTAAGACTACAAGGCATTGAGATACTGTACGTAATATATAATATTTCTTTAACTATTAACTAGCAATTTGTGCTGTTTGTCGTCCATGGGAAGCTTTGGTGATTGGATTCATTGGCGCCGCTGTAGCTATTGGAGGCATGGTCATGGAGGATAGGCTGTGTATAGACGACCCCGTTGGAGCGTTCCCAACACATGCGCTCGCCTCTGTATGGGGACTTATTGCCACGGGACTCTTCTGCGAACGTACGGAAGAGTTTGCTAAATATTCAGGTTTATTGAAAGGTGGGACCTGGAAATTTTTGGGCAACCAAATTCTAGCAATCGTCAGCATAGCCTTGTGGTCGGCGATCACAACATGCATTCAGCTTTACATCATCGATAAAATATTTGGCCTTCGCATGACAGACGCAGAGGAAGAAATCGGGGCCGATTATTACGTGCACAATATATTATATAGCGAGGAAACAAAATCAATCACACTAACTGAAAATGAAAACGAAAATGACAGCAGTGACGATACTGATCAAGAAATACCGTCAGCTAATGTCGATGATAGAGGTCGAAGCACGCAAAAAAATTCTGCTATGGAATGTCTTCCTGTTGACATGAACAATCTTCGAGAAATTAATTCAAGACACTCGTCTGGAAAGCATAAAATGCGAATAAATGGGAATAGTGTCATTAGTAATAACGAAATATCGTTAAGAGTCGCCCCATATTTGGAACAACAGGTGGCGTTACCAAAAGGAACAAGCAATTGTGGTTATCATAGTGCCTAGCCTGCCAATATAAGGTCATCCATTGTTACCAGGATATTATACAGAGGTATATTTAAATGCATGATTTAATCACTCTAGCAGTTTCTTAATTTTAGAATAAACACACAGTAACACGTGATGCAATTTTATGCGAGAGAAGGGGTTCTGGGAGTGCAGACTCCCAAAAGGTCTCGCTCTTATATTTATGACTGTGCACGGGCATCCCAAAAGACTCGTATTTTTATCCTGCGAAGCTATGCATGAGAGAGCAAATGCCATATGTGTAATAATCAAAGTATAGCGACCGAGACATCATTAACTGTCTCTTTCGTCGGATGAAAACTCATTATTTGACTATGTAAATTGTATAAGTATATTGCAACTGAATAATTTAGGTAAAATGCAAACAGTTGTTATAGTAATGAACCATCACTATTATATATATATATATATATATATATATATATATATATATATATATATATATATATATATATATATATATATATATATATATATATATATA
>CACRXK020015838.1:0-11875 GCA_902702795.2 Paramuricea clavata
GAAACGTTGTTCCCACAGCAACCTAACTGGATGTCTGGATATATTATATATTTATTGCATTTTTATGATTGATAATAAAAATACGTAAATATTTAATGGTTTTAATTTTTATTTTTAAATCATAAAATACAATAAATACAATATATTTAGTTGAAACTTGAATTGCTGTGGTGGCGAACAACGTTTCGTGAAAATATTCGCCCCCCCTGTCAAGGAATTTTCGCGAAGATTGCGCGTGACTTTCAAAAGATTTGTTTTTATTCCTATCCTGAATTTGTTGTGGGAGGTTTTTTCCTTCAAAGTGCAAGTATTTTTTTCAATTTTTCTTTTAGGACTATTCTACAATGAAGTACTCTTGGATACTGTAATCTAAATACATATGAAGACGAAGAAGTGGCATTTATCGGGCAGAGAATCGGCGAGCCGTTAAAATGGCGGCATATGGACGAAATATCGAAGGACACAATATCGAAGATAAAATACACTGCACTGCTCCAAAACTTGCCGAAACTTGGTTGAAATCTCCTTTAGCCATTTGCCATTATGTAAAAGTACAACAACTGGATGTTATTTGCGAGACACGGCGATATAAAGCAAACAAGACGGCAAAGTATGGCTGAAATCGTGTTTTCGTGGGGGGTAAGTGAAATAAAATATATTATATTTATAGAAAACAGTGACTATCCTTATGAAAACTGCAATAATTATATTAAATTAAGCATAGTTTTTCATCCCATGGTAATTTTTTTTAGGAAATAAGGATATTTAATTTCTGCCATGTATATTAGTTATTTTCTGCATAATCAGCAATTTACCTGGGGTGATAAATGGTCATTTTCTTGTAAAATAATATACTTACACAAATTTGTCTTCCAATAACCACCCCTAAAAGCAACCCTTCTAAACACTATAAGCACTTCAGAAAGGCTTTTGCTTTTCGGAAGTTAGAGCTATGTCGGCACTGCCGTTTCAGGGCGGGGTCATTTTTAGGACTTTCGTCCAGGATTCAGGTTTTGGCACATATGCCATGTTGACCGCCATGGTCATTTTACCCTAAAACAGTTGAGATTACCTGTGGTAAATGAAACGCATACAAACTCATATACAGGTCCTAGACTACTAAGACAAAGGCGACTATAAACTGATTGTATTCCCTATAAACTGATTGTATACGGTGTGCTACAATGCTCTAGGACAAGGGAATACAATCGGTTAATCCGATTGTCGGCCTTGTCCTTGAGCATTGTAGCACACCGTATACAATCATGTAATGTACACTATAACTACTATAGTGGATTGATACTATATGACAGTGAAAGAGAGACTTGGAGCAAGTCTATATACAGTACAGTATATAGTTGTTTAAATTAGTAAATTGCTACGTTATTTACATCATTTTCAAGCCCATAACAACGCCAAGTTACAACGTACGCGAAGTCGTTTTGGATGTTAAAAATGTCACAGAATTCACTGACTTTTGCTGCTTACCCTTAATTAAAAGAAGGATAAGTACTTTTAAGAGGCAAGATAAAGTTTAGTAAAGTGTGCTTTGGATGGAATGCAAAAATGTAAGTAATTTTGTTTTCTGCCTGCTAATAATTAGCCGTGTATAAACTGGAACACAGCTAGCTCATTGCATTTCTTAATTAATTAGTTTTTGGGACACCTTGAATGTATAGCCACAGGTAGAATATATGAGCATGGCTTCGAAATTACACGATAAAGAACAATTTCAATTTGATCGAGGTCCTCGCATGTGAAAAACTCACAAGCTATATAAATATGTATTGTTTTTTAAACTGCATGACAATTTATGCTATAATTTATTAATGACGTACTTGAAAAAAATTGATCAGATTATAAGGCGAAGAAAGTTTTTTCATCAAATGTTATATGCAAATATAACGTAACTCATAAATAATGTAACTCAAGCATAGGCGTACCGGGCTGGGGGGCGGGGGGGGCGGTAGCCCCCCCAGTTTTTTGGGCAGTCGGGCAATATTCGATCAACAGTCGGGCAATTTTGGTTTGCAATAAAAAAAATGGGACAAATTCTGTCAATTTTGTCTAAAATTAAGTCAATTTTTTGGCAAATTTTGTGATTTTTCGAAAATTTGTGTTATGTTCCGAAAAATATTGGTTGTCCGGAAATTTTTTTTTGACCCCTAAAATGGTACACTGACCGAAATTTTTTTGGCGCCGGGGGGGGGGAGGTCGCCAAAAAGTCGGGCAATTTTCTTTCCGCCCCCCTAATTTTTTCCTTCCGGTACGCCCATGAACTCAAGGAAACTATTTCATCCATTTGAAAAACTGGATATAAATCAGTATTTTTAGCAATTTATTGCAACTAATTGTAAACTGCTGTCAGCCTGAATATATTTATTATAAATGGGGGAATGAGCAACAAAAATCTACCTGATTTTTACCTGTAGTTCATAATTTTACCTGAAAATATCTAACTTTTCAACCACTAATTAATATTTCTTTCCACAAAATTGTTAGCCACCCGGCGGGAGAGGGGGAGGGAGAGGAGAAAGAGAGAGAAATCAACACAAAAACAATTTCTGGACATATATAAAAAAAATTTCCGCAGATAAGAACATATCCTTCTTCAACACATGCGCGAAAAATGATTCTTTATTTTGACCAATAAATATGGAAATAAGCTTTAACACGAAAACGAGACCTGGAGCCTCGTTTTCTTTTTATTTCCATATTTATTGATCAAAATCCAGAATATTTTTTCGCGAATGTGTTGAAGAAAGATGTCCTGCTTCTCTTTGCATAGCCCATGAGAAAAAAAAACTTGAAATCCTTTCCATTTAAGGTGGTCCTAAGTTGAAAACAGTGTAGCTGTGACGTAATTATCGAAAGGGTGTATTGTCAATAGCAGAATTCACATTACAAACGGGAAACTCATCTCAGTAAAATAAATCCGGAAACATTGGACCTATTCCCTAATGAACAAAATTTTGATCTAGACAAGTCTAGACAAACATTCCATCACAGCTTGAAAGAGCATCACAAAATTAGTAATATTCCGAAGTTTCGTTGCGAAATGTTGTAAAATGCGGATAATATAGCCCTGCGAAATTTGCCGTTTTTCAGTCATTTTGTATTACGCACGGAAAATTGATACCGCTTTCTGAAAAAAGATATCAATTTCCCGTGCGTAATACAAAATGACTGAAAAACGGCAAACTTCGCAGGGCTATATTATCCGCATTTTACAACATTTCGCAACGAAACTTCGGAATATTACCAATTTTGTGATGCTCTTTCAAGCTGTGATGAAATTGTTGTCTAGATTTGTCTTGATCAAAATTTTGTTCATTAGGGAATAGGTCCATTCCACCAGACGGGCCGTCATACACGAGTTTCCCGTCCAAGACATCCCAAGTCCTGCGACGTTCATTCCGCCATTTTCTTCACGTCCGTTTCCCGGTTATACCAAAATAAACGTTATTTAATTCGAACCTACTTCGAAACCTATCAGTCTTAACAGCAGCCAGGGCGTGGACTGGGTGGGTATGTCCACGCCAGTTTTCTCCAAGACTGATATTTAGCGGGTTCAGCAAATTTGTGGAGAAAATGAGCGTCGAAGGCCCAACGTCGAAATTCTCCTTATATTGTTCAGGTAGTTGCATCCCTACCAATTAACGAAAGCTTGTTTATATTATTGGCACTAACCACACTGGCACGGGCAGCTTCAGATTATTTCTGTGATCACAATAGCAATTTTGCAAAGGTAAATTGTAAGATTTGAAGTTCCCTCAAACATTTCTTACATGAAATGCTTCAAAAATCAAAATGTATAATTTACCTATGCAAAATTCCTACTGTGATCACAGAAACTTTGATAGTGTAAACCAGCCTTTAAGGCGGTTTTCCACTAGGCGAAATTTTTCGACCGAATCGAAATTTTCTTTTGTCTTACAAGCACTCAGATGGAACCGTGATGGAACTAAACAGAAATCTTTTGAATTTGAACAATAGAAATTTCGGTTCGATCGAAAAATTTCGCCTAGTGGAAAACCGTCTTTAGTGTATTTTTAACTTCGAAATAAATTATATGATAGACTGACCGTGAAAAAGCTAGTTGTCTTGACTCGATCTCCAGCATGCATGAGCTCGACCTTTGAATTTACCATATGAGTAAATTGTTAAACACTTCCGAAATTATGTTTGTGATGTTACTCTGAGTGTGCATCCACACCGGGCAAGCTAAAATATCATCAATTTCGAAATATCATCAACCACGTAGCTCAGTTGACAGAGCATTGGACTAGTATCCCAAAGGTCGCGGGTTCGATTCCCACCGTGGTCAAGCTAACTTTTCAGCTTGCCCGGTGTGGATGCACACTCAGAGTAACATCACAAACATCATATTCACCTGAGTACATAACACCAACACATACAAAATACTTCCGAAATTATCAATACAATAAATACGCGACACATCACATGTTGAGCCCTAAATCTAATCTAACCACAAATCCAACCCCTAACCCTAATATAATCTTAATCTAATCTTAATCTGACACTAATCTAAACTTGATGACCTTTTTCTTAATAATAACCGTAACTCTATAAACACTAACACTAACCCTAACGGTTTTATGTGGAGTTGCGAATTTAGGGACCGCTCATTATTTATTGTACAGGGGGGGACTGAGGAGAAACTCTACAGTTATAATATTTTTTCGTTGCCCCCTCTTAAGACAAGTAAAATTTTCAAAGCCCCCCCCAACAGGCAAAACAAGAACATAAATTTTGCCCCCTCCCCCTCTAGCTCTTTATCTTTATTTAGAGAAACAAAAACTCTAACTGTTTATTTTAGAGAAAGAAAAATAGGTAATGGGGACCAATAGACATTCCCATTATAGACTAATTTTTTATCTTACCAAAAAAGGTATATTCCCGGGAAGGGCATACTAAAATTACTAAAATTCCAAAGTTTGGTTGCAAAATGTTGTAAAATATGTAGAAAATATAGCCTTCCAAAGTTTGCAAATTTTGTATTCTTTTGTATAATTGCAATTTTCGCATGCAATACAAAAGTGTACAAAATTTGCAAACTTTGCAAGGCTATATTTTCCGTATTTTGCAACAATTCGCAACCAAACTTTGCAATAATTTACTTATTTTAGTATGCTCTTTCTAGCTGTGGTGATTTATTTGCATCAAGGCCGGATTTTGAGGGAAGTGTGGAGAGGTGCGCACCTCCCCAGAGATCGTTTTGCACCTCCCCTGAGAATTTTTCCACCTCTCTTGAAAGGTCATGCACTTCCCCTTGGGAAAGTTTCAATGATGGAACAAAGTGAAAATGTGATGGTTGCTTAGGATCTACACTTTGTGACGTAAGAAAGTTTTCTCTGTAAAATTGAAAAAGTGATAGCCATGTCAAGCACCCTTTTAATGCAATGTTTTGAAAGAAACAGTGTAGCAATTGTAATGAAGGGCAAGATTGGAGTCATACATTCATAATTCATTAATACACTGGTACATATTATGTACACTACATGCATACCTCACCTCGTTGATATTGGCCTGTTCTACAATAAGCCCTAACTTTCCATGGGAGTTGTGAGCTAGACCGCTGCACCTCTCCTAAAATTTTTGTCCACCTGCCCCACTATTTTCACCAAAATCCGGCCTTGATTTGCATCTCTTTGCCTAGTTCTAAAATTAGTCTATAATGGGAATTGTCTATTTACATGAACATGAGAGACTTTTTGACTTCCATTTATGAATATTAAAGTCTATAAATATTGTTATTTGTTGTTAAGTTGTTTTGTGATACATTTTTAAAACTACTGTTTTTTCAAACTGGTAAATATTTTCAAAGCCCCCCTTCTTTCGTCTCTCTGTATTTTTTCAAAGCCCCCCCTTTCAGGTTTTGAAAAATTTGAAGGCCCCCCCAGTTTCTCCTCAATCCCCCCCTGTACAATAAATAATGAGCGGTCCCTTATTGTAATTGATAATTTCGGACGTGTCGCGAATTTAATGTATTGATAATTTCGGACGTGTTCAACAATTTATCCATATAGTAAATTCAACAGCCGAGCTCATGTCAGTGTGACTTTCAGGCTGTATCTTATTCAGTATTTCGAAGTCCTGAAATCTATTTCTTGGACATTTCAACATTTTCCAACAGGCTTACCAGCCCAACACTGACTAATATTTTGCAAATTTCTATATTTCTTGCATTCTATAACCAGCTGCTTTGTGGGAAGACATTTTATTTACAAAAGCAAATGCCATTATTAATCATCATCGCGATGTTTACCGATGTATGGTCTATGGATCCGAGTCAAAGTACAATAAGTTATACAATAACAAGATACGGCTGCCTCTGTTCTATAATAAATCCCTAATTATTTGTCTAGTGAAACTTTAATTCATAAATTGTCAGTATTTATCCATGAAAAAAGCTCAAAGGGGAATTTGAAAGAACAAGCCAGTTTTATATACAGCGCTAACATATGAAAAGGCATGCATTTCAGTTGATCTGTTGTGATGATATTGACAATATGCACGCACCTTTACTCTTCAGTTTATATTTTTGACATCGTCACATTGTCGATCACTTAGTTTGTATATTAGCATAGTACAGTGATACTGATCTTTTGACTCTTCAAAAATGGATTCTGCATGGATTGATTTATCGCAACAAAGTGGAACCAAACGAAATTTGGCAGCTATAAATGAGGACCTTTTGTTGGCGACATTAAATGAGTCATTATGCAGCTAATGACTTATGTTTCCATGTGAACACTTGGGTAAATTTAAACTTTAATCTTTATCAATTGCAATTAACATTTCGGGAAGCCATTTTAATTTACAAACGGAAATAAATGCGGTATCCTTGCAACATGCTGGTGCATAATGTGCCTATGAAACTGTTTTCTCTCATCTTATATTTTCCACTTCGTGTCCACGCTAAATTCAAATTATCATTTGCAATTGGGTAGAATTTTATTTTCTACCCTTTTGTAACCACAGTGCGTCAGTCGGTTTATCGGTTTGGATGTCTGTCTGGACGTTTTGCAAATTTCTAAACCTGACCAAATTTAAAAAGCTGGTGAAACGTGTATTTTGGGTTCACGTACTGTCGTAATCACGACAATATATAATAGATCGCATGAAAGACTGGGACGAGTGAACTCTGGAGAAACATTACCGTGTTAAGAATAGTGTGCTTTATGTTATATGTAAACAACGAGTTTGAGTGTTTCATCAGGGGATCCAAACACGAGAAAACTGTATGAAACACGAACGCGAAGCGCGAGTGTTTTATTGTTTTCGAGTGTTTGGTCCCCTGATGAAACACGAGAAACGAGTTGTTTACATAACATCTCAAACGAAAACATTTCATTGGCTTATATATATTATTATAGTATATTGTTGTGTTTTGACTTGAATTTGTAATTAGGATCTCAGTTATTAGATGAAAACCGTTTTTCATCTAACAACAGTGATGGTATATGATTTTTAGCGTGTTTCCTTGCGGTATCCAACCTCAATCATGTGACGAATTAGGGTGAGTTCATTCGCTAATTTGCTCATGAATTATTAATGAGTTCGAGATGTTATATAGTAGAGAGTGAGATACTGAGAAATACACAGTGACATATTTTCCATATCTTCACCAGTGAAGATATCGATCACGTGACTTTTAGTATTTATACAATTTTTTGCTTGGGACTATATAATAAACAGAACATTACACGTTGGCTTGAAGATATGACTTCTATCTTCTCGTGTTAAAAACAATATTTTACGTTAGTTTACATAAAATATTGTTTTCACCACTCGAAGATAAAAAGTCATATCTTCGCGCCGCCGTGTAATATCCTCTATATACGTTTCGGCAGAATCTATGAGATATCTATGACCCCCCCTTTCTATTTAGTATTTAATTTGCCTGATTACACAGTCAGAACGCCCTAACGTCCATTTACACAATACGACTATACTCGTGTACTTACTAATGGTCGTATACGATTGTCATTCTGGGGTATGAAAACGACTGCTTACTATTCCTGTTCATCAGTTTATGGCGAAATTTGAAATGTCTTACGCGCATTTATTGGAATACATACGCCAGGATAAGGATCATACACGAATTAGTCGCATCGTGTAAATGGGACTTTACAATAAAATTGACCAACAATATTGTTGCACTCACTTGTGAATTTAGGAAAAAATGGCACCGGAAAATATGGCCGACCAGAAAAAAAGGCACCGGAAAAAAATGACTGGGGCGGAAAAAATGGCACCATGGGAATATAGGAATTTAATGCCGGAAAACCTAAATTCTCGGCCGTCAGAATAATTTTTGATTGGAGTCTCTATTTAATATATATTTTCATGTCCATGCAAGTCTATGTTTCCTGTGAATTTCATGCTTGTTATGAAGATTAGCTTACTATGACGCTTAATGATGAACATAGTGACGCTTTCGGGACGAAAATAGCACCCCCTAAGTCTAATTATAGAACATGACGCAACGTATAGATGAATTAATCGAAGAGGTGGAAACTTGTCGCATGGTTAGTCCTTCCTTGGGACCAATTAACAATGGCACAGTCCAAGGTGATGCTCGCACAAACAACCAGTGTGATGGATGGAACAATAAAGTTTTTTCATTTAGTGGGTTACAACCACCCCTCAATTTGGAGATTAATCGACTGCTTGAAGCAGCAAGATGAACTTGGAAATCCATCAAAGAAGAAGACAAAGCGCATTTATTTCCAACTGCAACAACGCCTTAGAAACTTATGTATCCAGTATGGCGAGGGAACAAGGTCGTTGGAAGAGTTCTTGAGAGGAGTTGGAAGGAACATAAGGTTTCAGTTATTGACCATACAGTATATGGCTGATATTTGGGGTCGTAGTAATTACCGACAAAGGCCGACAAAACCGATAAAAGCCGACAAAAAGACAGACAAATACCGACATAAAGGCAAACAAAACCGACAAAATTTTTGTCGGTATTTGTCTGCCTTTTTGTCGATATTTGTTTGAAATATATATATTTGTTTAAAAATCAAGTCTAAGTCGCTTCTTGAAAGGAAGATTTCGACTGTTTGAATGATAAAAAAATTGAACAATAAGATCAAACTAATATGTTTAGCAGTTATTCTACGAACTCGAGTCGAATATGAGCTGATACTATCGCTCATATTCGACGAGAGTGAGTGGAATAACTGTTTTATTATATATACAAGGTCTGAATTCACAGACTTTGCTTTTCGAATATTTTCAATATTTTTCTATTTTGTTTACTGTATGTTTTTATCTTCGCTCTTTCGGCATATTATTTTTTCAAAAATATATATTTTTAACCATTTTAAATTTTAAAAATTTATTTGCTAACCTGAAAACTATTTGTGGGAGTCTTTTCATTGTGTTTTTAATCCTGTAAAGGCTATAAAAAGCGACACTGAACTTGCCGTTTTGGCGTTTTCTCGTTTGCAAACATCGTAAATTCGGTTTGGCCGCCATTTTGTTTTTCTCTACTAGCAGGATGTGAGCTAATATCCTGCTAGTAAAGAACCAATCAGATGCAGAATACCTCATATCCAGACTTTGTGTATATAATAAAATACATTATCCCCGAGCCGATGGCGCGAAGCGTCGTGCGAGAGTACTAATTCCCCCCGGCCATTTACACCCGGGGAAACGAAAGCATTAGCGAAGTCTAAAGTTCATCAATAATCGCGGGCGTGGGTGACCAACGATGTTGGGTGGGTGGTCATCCTCACTGATCTCAAAAATATGGCGGACTGTCATGAATAGCGAACACTGATTGGTCCATTTTAAAGTTTGCATTATAACGACTGCATGACGACAGCGAAACAGCAAACATTTCTTGATTTGATGATTGATAAATTTCTTGCAAATATATTTCATTTTTGCTCGCATTTTTGCAAGATTTTGTAAATTTCAGAAGCGTTCTCAGAAAGAAAGGGCGAAAGAATCGGCTAAAACAAGGGAGCCGACGTCAACAAGGTAAGTTTGTTTTAAATATTTATTTTATAATTGCTTTAAGACCCAACGGCCTTTGCGTATATGAAACAACTAAACAAGACAGCATATAATTTCAGTGTATCTTTAATATTGATTCCCTTTTTTATTATATTTAATTTTTTAAATAAAAAAGAAAGCAAAGTTATTTGCATGCGAGAATTTGAAATCGTTTTATTGCAAACTCAAAGTTTATCGATAAAGCCATTTAATTAAAGGCAGTTTAGTTTTATAAAGAACACTTTAAAACGTTTTGCGAAGCGTTTGTGGTTGAATTTTACCTTAAATTGAATATTATATTACGTATAATAACATACCTAACATATATATGAATTGATAATTTTGTAATTAAAAGTGATCTTTTTAGGCGATTTGTAACTTGTAAGAATATTCCTAAAAAATTATCGTGTTACCATGATAACTACTTTAGATACTTCTGTTTGGAAAACTACAATGGTTTTGTCAGCAAGGCGAGGGTTTCTGCATGCATGTATTTCTAGTACTAGATTGTTTTGATAATGCGTTTCACTGAACTTGTGGAACAATTTGATTTCAAAATAACTTTTTAATACGTAATTGTAATGTAGGGCATATATATTCCGTGTATTATTCTGATAATATAATTAATAGTTATTAAAGACAAAACTAATAAGTCATAAAAAAATTCAAATTCTGACTATGAGTGAATTATTTTCACTCTCGATTTCAATTTGCTTTTGAAGCGACTTCGAATGTTTGTTTATTGATCTTCGGAACGAACATTCCGAAGTTAAATAAACATTCGAAGTCATATTTCAAAAGCAAATTGAAATCAAGAGTATAATATGTATCTCACGCAATCCTTTTTGTTGCCACTTTTTCCGCCCCAGTAATTTTTTCCAGTCACCCTCACTTATTTACTATATTATTCACTTTAATCTTGGGATACACGAGCAATATACAAAACGAATTTTCAGTGCATTGCCATGAAATATTCATGTCTCATCAGATTGGATTTTTGCATTGGCATATTGTATTGCCATACAATATATATTGAGATTGGATTTTTTCGTGGAATTCAATTTCACATATTTTAGCATTTCGTAAATCTTAACCTGGTAGCTATCAGCAGTTCTTAACCGGGTATTATTGTAAATAGTTAGGTTTGACAATGACTTTGAAACAAAGTCGAAAAATTCCCTTGTCCTTGATTTTGTTATCTTGTTTAAATAGCTGGAATCTTGAGTTTACAAGATATTAGGAGTGTGTTTCATGTTTGTGATGTTACTCTGAGTAAAATATGCCCGGCCACGGTGGGAATCGAACCTATGACCTTTGGAATACTAGCCCAATGCTCTGCCAACTGAGCTACGCGGTCAGGACGGTTCGAGTAAGTGATATTTCGGAACAGAATCTAGTTCCTTCGACCAAAGTAATCTAGTAATAAGATTTTTTCTGTGTTGGTGTTGTGTACTCAGGTGAATATGATGTTTGTGATGTGTGTATCTCCACACTGAGTGTATATCCACACTGGGCGAGCTTGAAAAATATGCCCGGCCACTCAGAGTAACATCACAAACATCACATTCACCTGAGTACACAACACCAACACAGAAAAAATCATATTACTAGATTACACTGGAATCGAAGGAACTAGATTCTATTCCGAAATATTACTTACTTGAACCGTCGTCCTGCAGACCGCATAGCTCAGTTGGCAGAGCATTGGGATAGTATTCCAAAGGTCGTAGGTTCGATTCCCACCGTGGCCGGGCATATTTTTCAAGCTCGCCCGGTGTGGATATATACACTCAGAGTAACATCACAAACATCATATTCACCTGAGTACACAACACCAACACAG
>CACRXK020015839.1:0-11875 GCA_902702795.2 Paramuricea clavata
GCGTAGAGTTTTCATATGGCAGCGTTTTTGTAATAAAGTTTGTGTTATTTATATTTTAATGAGTCTGAACCACGCATGAGTTGAGCCTTGAACCTTGGAGAAAGGAGTCCTTTGAGAGTTTTAATCTAAATATTTTACACATTTTACTTTGTCTTTGACTCAAGCAAAAAAGTATAAAGTTTAAACAGGCATTCAAAAATATCTCGAAAACCGCGAGCGTCTTCTCCATATTTCTTCGGGGAAATCTTCAAGTTTCAATGGCAATTTTGGTTAATCTGGCGCATGCTCAGACAAATTTCCCAGCTGCTATATAAATGTATTCGTTGCTGACCAAATAGTGACCGGCAGATGTTTTAAAGGTTTTGAGTGATCTTGTTATTTCGAACGGCAGACAGAGTATAGTTTTGAGTTATATATAAGAAAAATTATAATAAAATTAAAAGTTCCAGTATTAATAGTCCGACACATCGTTGCATGCCAGCTACCTCGCTATAGATGAATTAAAGACGTTTTTATGTTCTTATATGATTTGGCTTGAATATTATAGTTCATTCTTCTGAAGTCAACGTTTTGTTTGCAGTATTTAAATACATGCGACAATACGTAACCGACAGACGTGACTTAATTATAATCGTCTTCATATTCAGGAAGAAGTTCCCGGATGTATTGCGCATGGTATTATCTGCTCCTAAGAGGACTTATGCACGAATGCAATATCAAAGCGGCGTTTTTTTTCTCGTGTTATATATAAAATAGTCTACCCAGTCTGTACTAACACGATCTTAAATTGGCATTCCCATTGAATACTCAAGAAGGCATTCGCTTTGAAGTTTGATATCAGACATCAGTCAGTGACGTTTTTTCATACTGGAAAAACAAGGAAGAGATAGCTTGTCAGGTACCTTTTGCATATTTGTTGTGAAATTAAACTGCTTTATATGTTGGAGTCTTTGATGCAAATACGAATGCTTCACGCGCGTGATGGAACAAGACCTACATAAACTGATGTTTGTGATGTTACTCAGAGTATGCATCCACACCGGGCAAGCTGAAAAGTTTGCTTGGCCACGGTGGGAATCGAACATGCGACCTTGGGTATACTAGTACAAAGCTCTGCCAACTGAGCTCATGCGTGGTTAAGTCGGTTCGAGTTGTTGATATTTCGGAACCGAATCTATAGTTCCTTCGATATCAGTAATCTATGATATGAGTTTTGTGTGTGTGTGTGTTGGTGTGTTAATTGGTGTTAAAGGAGCAGTGTCACCGCGTGCGCATCTTTTCTGCGCATAACAAAACATGTTCGGAAATTGTCGGAAAAGCGCTCGGAACTATACGCCGCCATTTATATGAGTGGACTGTAAACACTTCAATAAGTCTTCAACATGGTGAGTAAAAATTTACATATATTTACATTTTGCATATATTTACACGGATATAGAGATGTAACCAGTTTACTTCGTTCGATACACGTATAGACAAGCCGTTGCGATTGCAAGAGTTCATGCAGTACCAAAAGAAAGGCAAGTGGGAGTCGAGGATGTCCTTGTAAAGGAAATAGTGTAGAGTGCAATGCTGAGTGTCGGTGTGGTACGACCAAGAAACCTTGCCAAAATAGGGTAAGTCTATTTAAAAATCTGCATTATTATAACCCAATTTTTTTCATACGAAAATTCTGAATTTCCAATGCGGTTTTTGTATAAGATACGGCGAAAAACTCTGAGAGAGAGCGAGACGATCGAAGAGGAAGCCGTGGAACACGTGCGCAAGGCTTTCGGCTCAGCAGTCAGAACTCACAGAATCTAGAAACTGAGGATGCATTGAGAGAGAAGGAACACGAGAATGTAAAGGTAGGTTTGTTTACAGTATATACCTGCTTACATATAAACTGTATGTAGGCTTTAACTAAGGCTTGTAGCTAAATTTTAGGAACAATTAGGTTTTTACGAGCTTTGTTGTATAATGAAACGTTTTGCTTGCATAGAGATGATGCACATTGTGAAAGGTAGTTTTAGTACGATTGTCTTTTAGTAAACTATAATTTTGTCAACCTGATACTCAGGGTTTCGGAAGTGAAAACCCTGAGTATCAGGTTGAAATGTTGTTACCAAATTAATATTTGTTGCATATATTAAAATATTGCAATATAAAATCGCTTTCACTGAACTCCCTTCTAAATATTTCACAGTTGTGCCAACAGCCATGTCAACTAAATGTTTTTGGACTTTATCATTTAACCCATTGAGTCGCATTGCGCCCTACTTTATTATTTTTACTCTGTTATCTTATAAAACCATATAAGTATGTTTAAAATAATAAAGAATTACGATTATAGCTTATTCATATCTCATCTCATTCCCAAGTTATAGCACTTTTTTATATTTCAAGTTATGACATCACTGGTTGTGCTTGAGAAGGAAGCAAATAGGAGAAAGTCTAATATTTCTGAGGTGCTTTGAGAAATGCCTGGTAACTTGGAAATGATATGAATAAACTTAAAGCCATTCGTCACTATTTTGAACATACTCTGAAGTGATGGAATTAAAAATAGGGATAAAATTTCATTTCATAAACACTTTCATCATTTACAGGATTTTATTGGTCGATTGGACGAAACATTGGTGCGAAAGCTTGCCATTCGATGTTTGCGTAGAGGCATTGGTAGCATGGACTACATTGATACGTTGCTGATTATGGAAGATGATCTGGACGAGAATCAGGAGGATGGTGATCTTGGTGAGTTTGGTGAATCATCAATGACAAGGGATGACAACGATGATCCACCTGAGCAAGACTCATCCAGGGAACCCACAGGGGATTCCTCAAATAAAAGTACTGTTAATACACCAGATTGGTGTGTTTGTGGTAGATGTAGACCAATGCCCCAGGAAGTCGAAAACAAGTGCTGCAAATTAAAAAAATGCATAACACTTACTTCGCGTTTTACCAAGTTGTGTCTTGATCCTGATGTTCTGGAGTTATGTATCAGAAATAGAGCAGACATAAGAAATGACCACGAGGACAATAGCACAAGGGCTTTCCGAAAAGCTGCCTACAGGCAATTCATTCTAGCACGCCATGGTCATCTGGGTAAGGGGAACAGACGAGTCTGCCCTTCATGCGTCGTATTAAAAATAAGGGAACGTTTTCCATCTGTCACTGGAATTTACATGGGATTTAGGGAACACTGATATTTTGTATAATATAACTTCATTTTATAGCATATCTAAATATATTTGTAAGCACAATAACAGTTGATATATGTACAGTGTAAAAAGGGAATGGACAAGTATCTGACTATTCTATTATGAATCTGCTCCTCCTCTCAACAATTTCATTTGTAGGTGGTGGTGGTATGTGGGCAATAGTTGGGGAAGTTAGAGCAGGGTCACTTGTGTTCAAATCAATGGCTCTTGTTACACCTCCAACATCATCATCATCCACTCTTCTCTTTAAAATTTTGGAAATGAGCACTGGGATGTAGTCGTATCCTTTCTCAACTTTCACCGCCTTGCAATCCCATTGTCGAGTCCTGGGGTTATACTTTCTTGTAACAATATCACCACCAGATTTTGTTTTGGCCTGGGAAGGTTTATGTGGAAGTTCCAATCTATGGCTGTGAGCTGTCTTCTTGCTTTGTATGCACTGTATCTAAATTAAATCCATTTCATTTTTCAGAACACAGTTAACCTTATATTTAACCCTTTTAAAAGTGGCAATGTGCCCAGATGCACCCTACTTTATTATTTTACTCTGTCTGACGCCATATTATTTTACTCTGTCTAACACCAGACAAGTGTACTTGTCAGGGGGAGAGTGCTCCACTCAATGGGTTAAATCGTTTGTGCACAAAACTATCTAATCCCCATTATTTGATGAATATGCTGGTTTCTAGTATTTTTGCACCAGTGAATATAAGAAATCCAATGTGGATGTGGTATTCCCTTATACTGATGCACCCACAGGTGAATATAAAAATAAATTAATTAAAATAAATTCAGTTCAAACAAACACAAAAGGCTTGTGTAAAATACTAAAACAATTATTTGCCTCAGGCTCAGTGATCGTAGGGGATATTCACCTCCACTTCGTCTCGGTGAATATTCCCTGATAATCACCTCTCATTCGGCAAATATTTATTAAACAGGAGATTGGGATGCATTGCATACAGTATACTAAATAAAAGCTTACCTGAAAGGTGTCCGTTTTGGGGTGTAAACTAAGCCAAGGCTGTTTGCACACTCTATACCACCTGTATGTCTATATAACAAAATGAATTTATTAATAATCATAATCTTTATTGACAGGAAACTTTCTCACCAGCATGATTTTCAGAAAGGTCCTGAAATCAACTTGTCATAAAAATTGATTGTCAACATTTTTTTCTATACCTGAAACAGGTATAGTACTTGAAACTTGCAAGTAACTCGGGATTCAGGATGATCTTTTGCAATTATTGATAGTCTTTATCCCGACGATCAAACCATGGTAGCCTTTCATCATGTTCGTCTTCTTCATGATCACATTGACCTTCCAGCCACTGATGCTCATTACAGATGTGATGCAGTAATCCAATCCATTTGTCCTAAACAAAATCATAATATATACATTAACATTTTACATATACTGTTATAATACAAGAATACCTTCATAACTTTCAGTGCTTCTTCATCAGAGGTTTCATCATCCTGTCTGCATGCACTTGAGCAATGCCAAAAATGCCTGATAATGTGTGCTGCCCAATCCTTCACTTTGTGCATCGCTTTTGGTTTACCCAACTAAATTGATATAAGTCATAAATCAATAACATGTTATGCCAAACTGCACATACATACATACATAGGGGCTACTTAGTCATGGGTTTACAATACTGGGTTTATTATATGAGTATTGAATTTTATACGCGATAAAGTTGTCGAATAAAAACCATATTCCTAAAATTTCTGAGGATCTCATTGGACATACACATTCGCCACTAGTGAAGAACGTCGTATTAGCCTTCTCACTGGACGTACGGAATTTGTCACTAGTGAAAAATTTCGTATTTACTTTCCCGCCGCACCACTGGCGTACAAGAAAACAACAATCAGTTTTTTTAGATGTCCATTCGACTTTTGATTTGAAATGGCTTCACGCTTCGCAGAGACACCATCCATAAGCGAATTCATTGAACAACAGGAGAATAATAATACAAGAATTTTAAAGCGAAATAATTCATTTGTTGTAGCTATTGTTATACTTTTTGATGCATATTATATATGTTTGAAACGTTTGGTTTGAATTGTGTCTATCGTTCAGCACTTAAATTTCACTCTAATATATAATAACTCATATAATAAACAAATTACTTCATGGTTGATTCGCTTGTACGATTTTTATTATGCACTCGTTGCGAAAAATTCCTATAAACTCACTCGTTCGCTCCGCTCACTCGTTCGTTTATAGGAATTTTTCGCAACTCGTGCATAAAAATCGTACGCGCTCATCAACCATGAAGTAATCTCTATTTATCACACACACCAAAGGCTTGACTCATCACATCACAAGGAAACCTTATACTGTACAAACCTTAGCCAGACACTTCTTTATGCTTTTTGATTTATGCCAAACATCCAAGCTATGGATCATGTCTGGGTATTCATTTGCTAAAATAATTAAACAAGAACTTCATGAATGAAATGAATACCATACACCCAATACTCTTTATACAGAACACAGATGCACCAGACTCATTCATGGATGGGTTCGAATGCTTGCATGTAACAGCAAAACTGTAATTTCTCTGTTTTTAAGGGGGCTTTCATTTATTAGAGCATAGGGAGGGGGGGGGGTGATATGATTGCAGGGGATTATGAAGTTTTCAAATGTTCCCAACAGGGTTATATAATACAACAACTGATGTCAGGGAGTTGTCTAAATCAATTTTGGTTTTCTTATATTTATAACTCGTATATATATTTAAGGGGCATGGCAAGGTGAGATGTCTACATGGCCATTACACTGTTGATTTTTCTAAATTTTAAAAACGTAAGACAAACTAAAAATTGAAATGGTCGTTTCCGATGATCTAGATGAGAGAGGGTTACTAAAATTTGACAATGAATGGAGGGGAATTTGAATAAATGAAAACCCCTAACCAAATGAGGTGAATTTCAAAGAATACTGATTATCTTACCAAGAAATGCTTTTATAGATGTAGATGCATCAGTGACCAACTCGACCACTTTCACATCGTCTTGAAGACGAGCCAGGCTTCGCTTCACTGCTTCTTTCTCCATATTTGTTGAGATGAGGCCAACGTGCCTCTTGTCCAAGATTTCAATGTCAAGAATATAACTGGAATTTACCTCTACCATGAAGTAGCATAGATTCTTGGCATTGAAGCCTGGAGAGTCACATTGACCATCACCACCAACAACAACATCCTGGCCTGAAAATTCACTGATGAGTTCTCGCCTCATCCAGCACCACCAGTCATTTATCTGAGGAATCAGATAGAGGCGTTGAAATCGGTAGTAGCTGGACTTGGACAGAAATTCCAGATTTAAAAAATTTGCCAAGCGTGTCATTTTGCATAGTGGCTTCCAGAGTATAATTGAAGCAGCAGTCTGGAGATTGTTGACAAAAATGTTATTGACTTCGCCTGAGGAACAAAACTTGTTCTTATGACGGAATGTACATGTAGAGGTCACAAAGAGAGCCATACCAACAAAGTGGTATTTTACAGTTGGTACAGCAGTACACCCAGGTGTCTGACATCGAGTTTTAAATACCTCAAGAAACAAACTAAGTGTGCAGACAAATTTTCTGTCCTGTGCCATTCTATATTCTTCTTTAATAGCATACATGTCATCTCCTCTACTAAGTTTGCGGTGTGGCCCAAAGGGAATAAGGGAAGTGGGTGTGGCTTGTACCTGCTGCAATGTGGATGAGACATCCACATTATCATCAAAACAGGTCTCATCATCAAAACAGGTCTCGTCATCAGGCATTTCGTACATACCAGCACCTTCATCTGCAGATTCAGTTGAATCGCTATCTATTGTGCTTTCAACATCACTGTATGTGGAACTACAACAAGAAAACCAGATATGACATTTAAAAAAGGTCTTATATGGAATTTGGATGCACATAACTGAAAGTATATCAGTATATCTTTAACAGAAAATCCCTTAATATTTCCTAAACATACAGTATTTACTTGTAAACTTCATCCATTTTGACATTCTAAGGCTTGTATTTAAATGCTGACCGTATAACATAATGGATATATCATACTTTGAATTATTGTCCCTTTCCATGTTTTCATCAGCATTCAATTCCTCAATCACTGACTTGGTAAGGTCATGAAAACTGTAAGTAGAATGAAATTATTTAAAAATAAATATAGACACATTTTAGCTGCTGTAAACAAACTGCATATTTTTTAAAAGTAATAAAACCAGATGTCAATTAAAAATACGACTATAAGTAGTACCTGACATCCTGGTCATCATCACTGTCATCAGTGGTTAACTTGTCATCCGTAAACATTGAAGTGTTCAGCATTTTGGATGAGTCCAGTGGTTCACTACTCAAACTAGATATTTATAAAAATAAATTTTACCCAACATAAATGACAGTTCATTCAGTTGAATAAATCTTTTATATAATATAATTTATGGTGTAGAACTTGAAACATTACTGCATTGAACTTGTTAGTCTGGTGACTGTGCAAACATTAAAACCCTAGGACATGTAGTGATTCCTGAGGTAATCTTCACAATTGCAAATCAAGTAGTCAGCACGCATGTGACTCATGATCTTTGTGAATGTCTCACACTCAGGCGAACCATGAGGATACTTGCGAAACACAACAAGCTTCCATTCCGCAAACGAACAACACCCATCTCTCAACACCAACTCAATCAAATCACCTAAATTGACACAAAAATCAGGAACCTTACCCTTGACGTGTCTATCTATGTATGCCTGGATAGCATCTGGTTTCACTTTGGGATTAGTCTTGACGTCAATCCATTCATCAAACCACGACGGGAGGCGAGTGAGTGGGTGAACGAGTGTTCTAGGAGCAGTCATGATGTATTTATATAAACCAACAGGATTGCGAACCTTCTCGTGGGCATAAAGGACTTTTTTAAACTGACAAGCACGTCGCTGGAGTCGATTATGAATTGCAGTGGAATTGAACATCTTTGAGTTGGGAAAGAACAACATGATATGCATGTGCTTGCCGTAAACTTCGTGACAGGGATCGCCTGCCTCAGAGGCGCCATGATATGTGGTGATGTAATAATAGCCGTCTTCGCCTTCTTTCACCCATTTTTTCCAAGTATCAGCTAAATCAGCATGGACCACAAGTCCTTGTAAATTATACTGATCAGGTTCACCATCACTTAAAGCTTTTTCAGCATTCAAAGAAGCCAAAAGAGCTTGATCTTCAGAGTCAGGTAGAGCGAGCGACGAAACGTTGTAGACGACGGCCATGACTATACTGAATAAGATATGTAAATGTATATGTTTATGTAACCGAGGGATGTAAATTAGAAGCTTACATAACCATATATAGAAGCTTGCATGGTTTCAATTCTGCCTCTCAAATCGGCAACAACAGTGCTAAGTAAATAGCTGCATCTCTAATAAAGGTGAAATCATTTGCGGGGTTCCACAAAGTTCCATACTTGGCCCGTTGTTTTTCCTAATTTATATCAACTATTTACCCAACTGTCTAAAGACAACAACACCCTGTCTATATGCAGATGATACCCAAATTTTCACTTCCTCGTACGATTCTGTTGCGCTGGCTAATGATATTAACTCTGATTTAGAAAATGTCACAGATTGGTTAAATGTAAATAAACTCCAATCCTATCCTTCTAAAGCTAAGCTTATTGTCATAGGATCTAAACAAAATCTAACCAACAAAGTTGTAACGCAATTTCATCTGTTGTCTCGAATAAATGTTTGGGAGTTGACCTTGATGACAGGTTGACTTTTGATATCAATATTGAAGAAATATGCAAGAAGTTCTGTTCAGGCATAGCAGCATTGAGGAGAATTAAACCATTCATTCTGCAGAGTTCTCCTGTTACATTATACAAATCATTAATTCAACCACATTTTGATTATTGCTCTCCCCTGTGGGATACATGTGATAAAATATTAAAAGATAAATTGCAAATAGTGGCTAGAGTTATCACTGAAGCAAAATATTATGATAGGATTAGATCAAGTGATCTTTTGGAAGGTTTAGGATGGGATAATCTACATGTTAGGCAGGCTAAGTTGAAGAGTATCCTTAATTAAAATTGTTCGCCATGTTTAAGAGAAAGCCTTGTAAGACTTAGAGAACTTAATAGAGGCCATAATTTATGAAATCAGGAAACAGATCCAGCACTTCCAAAACCAAAAACTAATTTTTTGAAGCGAAGCTTTAAATATAATGCATCAATGCTGTGGAATAATCTTCCATTAGATGCAAAAAGAGCATCTTCGCTCAGTCAATTTATGCGTAAATAATTTATATATTTTTTTTAATAGGGAGGAGAGAAACAAATATTATGCCCACATTAAGAAGAGCATCTCTAACCCTCATAAATATTTGAGTCTGATTATTGATGGACTGGACCAAGGAAAATCTCATTTACCCCATTTTGTTAAAAAATCGAAGGTTTATAACACATTATCTGACATTTTTCTTAAGATACTATATATATATATATATATATTTTTAATAAAATGATTTGAGATGGTAGATCACTAGCAATATATGTGGCATTTACAGCTATACGAATGGGATCCCTTTAACAGGGTTCCCGAATTATCATTGAAATGAATCAATGACATGTTAATAGTTAGTCCGTTTATTGTTGGTCTGTTGGTCGTCAATGTGCTAGTAATGAGCGAATGATTTCTGCAAAGCAGTTCATTTTCGCCCTGTTAAAATCATAAAATAAAATTCTATAGACATATAATTCACCATTTATAGAATTAAATTTAGTGTAGACATAAGGATTACATATTTATAATTATATATTATATATTTTCATTAAATTAAATGTATGTAAATTGACGATTTAAATTAATTAAATTTAATGGTATGACAAATAATTATAATTACTTAATACAGAATTTCAGATATAATTTCAAATTCTTATGAGTAGCATAAAGTTATGTTTGGGTATTAAAATTATTGTCATGGTTAATGTATAAGGTTGGAGTTAGTAAAGTTGAAAGGGTTCATGGTTAATGTTAGAAGTTAGGGTTATTTTAACAACTTTATTGGTTAATATTTATAAATATGTACAAATACATTTGAAAATAACCAATCGGCAAAGGCGCGAACGGGACTGAAGTACCCATGCGAGGCGCCTTCCCGTTAAAATATAACGTTAAAATAACATAGGTCAACATAAGACTAAAATAGTAAATTATACTGTATGTAAAGCCAATTCTCAATGGCAAGAACAGTCACGAGACAGTGTCCATGTGCACGGGAAGTCTATGTCAAAGGATGCATTGAATAAAGTCAGGTATGTTTGCTTGAGTAATTGTTTAAATGATGAGATGTTGGAAAAGCCATGCACAGGAGCTGATTTGCAAATAGTGTTCCAGAGTTTGACAATCCGGTTGTAAAAGGATGCCTGAAAAGCGTTTGTCTTACAACGTGGAGCTTTCATAACTAAAGGAATCTGGCTGTGTCTGGTGCGGCCATGGCCTATAAATGCAATATATTTATTGACGTTCACGTCGATGTACCCATATAGGGCCTTGTAGAAAAAGGTTAGGTCTTTGATTTCTCTGTCGTAGCATAAAGGCAATAAGTGGAGCAACTGCAATCTTTGGTGGTAAGACATTTCTTTGCCTTTGTAACTGAAGATCCATTTGGTAGCTCGCCTCTGTACTCTTTCAAGCTTGGCTTTGAGCATGTCCTGCGCCGGGGACCAAACTTGGGTAGCATAACATAACTGTGACTTGACAAGAGATAAGTATAATGTCCGTCTCACTTGAATATCAGTTAACAGTGGGCAAGTTCTCTTAAGAAGACCTAATAACTTGTTTGCCTTTGCAACAATTACAGATATGTGATGATGCCAGGTGAGTTTGGAAGATATAGTAACTCCAAGATCTTTCTCTTGCTGAACGCGGGTTAATATGGCAGAACCAAGTTGGTAATCGTAAACCACAGGATTTTGCTTGCGTGTAATGGTGAGAACTTTACATTTTGTGCTGTTGAATTTCATATTGCTCTGCTGGCTCCAGATGTTAATGTTGCTGAGGGCTTGCTGTAAACCCTCGCAGTCAGTCAGAGACGAGATGTTTCGATGTAATTTGGTGTCGTCCGCGAACAGTGCTGTATTGGTACCATTTGGAATAATTTCAGGGAGATCGTTAATGAATATAACAAATAATAAGGGACCCAGTATACTTCCTTGAGGCACCCCGGAGGTAACAGGGACCCACTGGGATACAGCACCGTCGATCACAACCCTTTGAGTTCGACCGTTCAGGTAGTCAGTGAACCAGTCCAGGAGTCGTCCAGCCACGCCGTAGCATTTTAGTTTCTCAACAAGTATTTGATGGTCAACCGAGTCAAATGCTTTGGCAAGATCAAGGTACAAAACATCCGACTGGGTGTTATTGTCAAGATTTTGACCAATGTTGTGAAATACCGAGAGCAGTTGTGTTATACATGAACGCTTTCTCAGAAATCCATGTTGTAGTGGCGAAATTAGTTGAATAACGTCAGCGTACATGTGATTGTAGACGCAGCGTTCCATGACTTTACTCACAATTGATAGCAGGGAAATAGGTCTATAATTTTCGGCTGGTTCTTTGGAGTTTTTCTTGTGGACAGGCGTGACGTTGGCAGATTTCC
>CACRXK020015840.1:0-11874 GCA_902702795.2 Paramuricea clavata
TTTGTTGGCTGCTGAGGTTTGTGCAACTACCTGGGACTTCCATGACAAAGTGCTGGTTACCCGTACTCCAAGGTCACGTTCTTCGTCGAGTCTTCCAATGGGCTTACCATTTACAGCATACTCATGGATTAAAGGTGATCTTTTCCGAGTAACTGTCTGACAATTTGTTTTAAGTTCGCTGAAGTTTAACCCTGATGATGTTGACCATGTGCTAAGATTATTTAAATCGTTTTGCAGTAAGTTCGCGTCCGTTTGGTTGTTAATAGTTTTAAATAGTTTAGTATCATCAGCAAAATATGAAACGGAAGAAGCGATGACAGTATCATGTATATCATTAACGTAGAGAAGGAATAGTACAGGTCCAAGAATAGAACCTTGAGGTACGCCTGAAGTAACTGCGAGGGAAGATGAAGTACCGCCAGGAACAGTAACACGTTGTTTCCGTCCGGATAGATAAGAAGAGAACCAAGAATGGAGGTTTCCCCTAATATTAATATTTTGTAGTTTGTCCAAAAGTACATCATGTCGAACTCTGTCAAATGCTTTGCTCATGTCCAAGTAAATTATGTCTGTCTGTTTTCCGTTGTCGAGTTGTTGGCCAATGCACTCCAAGACCTGTACTAACTGCGTTGTGCATGATCGACCAGGTATAAAACCGTGCTGATTATCACTAACATATTGAAGCAAATGGTCTCTTGTTTTGACTAGTACGCAACGTTCGAGAACTTTTGATATATTTGACAAAAGAGAGATAGGTCGATAGTTTGAGACATGATCACGCTTCCCCTTTTTAAACACTGGTACGATGTTGCTGATCTTCCAGTCATCAGGAAGGGAAACAGATCGTAAAGAGAGATTGAACAGTAGGCACAGGGATGGGGCTATTTGTTCGGCGGTTTCTTTCAATATCTTGTTAGAAATACCATCAGGCCCGGTAGCTTTATGTTCATTTAAAGAATGTAGTAAGGGGAGAATATCATCTACGGTGAGTTCAATATCTGTTAGGCTGTTTTCATCAGTGATTGTGGTTTCGTTTGCTGGGTGTGTTTGGTCTTGGTGAAATACAGAAGCAAAAAACGTATTAAACAGATCAGCAATCGAGTTAGGATCGTCAGCAGCGGTCGTGTTATCGTTGTCGGAACTTTTCAATGTCATACGTTGTGGCAGACTAGATTTTTTAGATGCGTATTTGAACAAGGACCAAAAGCGCTTAGGGTTCGAATTAAGTTCTGTTGCTACTGAAATGAAATAATTCTTTCGTGCATTTGCAATCATGTGCTTAACACGAGATCTCAGTTGTTTGAATTTATTACGCAATAGTTCGCTTCGATTGAATTTGAGTTTTTTTCGGATGGTATTCTTTACGTGCAATTCATGTAAGATTTCACCAGTTAGCCAAGGTGGGTTCCTTTTTCTTTTGAGCGTTTTAGTTTTTACATGACGAGAAATCAGTGAATTAAAAGCAGTAATCCAGTTAGACCAGTTTTCGTTAATATTCTATGTATAACCCTCTAAAACGAGTTTAAAACGTAAACAAACATGAAAATTTCTGTTCGCTTCTTATCATGGTAGCACAAGACATAACTTAAACTTCACTTCCGGTTATACTTATACTCATGCTCAGGTAAACAATATGCGAATGACATGACGGTGACACTCGATACGAATTCGTAATGTTGTCATGCACACACTTCAACAGCCGCTTGCTCGTGTTTCATCGCTTGTAATACACAGAATACCTCGCAAAAAGGTCAAGAAAACGCCTGTTACGTGAAAACAACGTATTCATCCAAGTTTTACGGCGGTTGTATACACTATATAACCGGTAAGATACATGCAATCGTTTCGGTTTGCATGCAAAAGTTATCACTGTGTTATTGTTGTATGCTATACGCAACAATATATAAATTTGCATGATAATATCAGAATATTGTAATTGCATTTTTTTTCAACTCGTAAAATACACACGGCAACAGAATCCGTCTTCTTTCAGAGAACACTCAAGATATAAACTTATAGTTATACTGTTCGAAGCACAGCGAGCGTTTCAGCGAATATAATTTGAGGTCGAAAGGTTTCTAAGGCTGAATTATTATTGGGTAAGAAGTTGTTATTTGACTTGGGATATTGTTATTCGCAACCGACATTGATTGTTATTTAATACCCATTGTTGTTGACGGCCGTGATCTGTGCCAACAAGCGAGGATGCGAAGTTTCTTTAAAATACGCTCGCTCATTTAATTGTTCGAAGCAAGATAACGAACATTGGAAATAACACGAGGTTGGTAATACGGACCGCCTAGAATATTAGTTAGATAGGTTGTTGTGTTTCAATCTTGTCTTTAAACGGTCCAGTGCTAGTAGTGCCAACGACAAAGAAAGCTTCGCATTGCTACCTGAAAAATACTAGGAGAACTTCGACGTTTCGAGCGAAGCCGAAGGCCCTTCGGTTTCGGCGGGAAGTTATTTTTCAGGTCGTTCGTATCCCTAGAATATATATTAATCCGAAGCTTTCTGTTGTATTTCAATTCTAGTTTGCAACATTACGTTGTTATTGAATATCTATTGTTCACGGCTGTGTCTTTAATACTCTTACATAACAAGCTGCCATACCGAACGACGTTTCCTAAGAATACAGCTTGTCAGCAATAATTTGTGCTTTCGAAGCGAAAAGTGTGAACGTATAAACAAGGTTTATCGGGCAAGCGATGTTGCTGCATTTCAATATATTGTATCAACTTGCAACTGACATAGATTGTTATTTGATATGTTGAAGGGGTTCTTGTAGACGTATAAAATTTTGATGGTAATATCTTAGATTTTTAGACCTCTGGCCTGTATGTCCAGGCAACTATATGGGTCTCAAAATGGATCAAATTTTACACCCAAAATTTCCATCTAGAAAAACCCGTCAACATTTAAGTTCTATCGAGTGTGATGCGCGAAATACTGATATTGTTATTTAATACATCTCGTACACAGCTGTGACCCGCACATAACAAGCTGCCATATACATATTTTCTTCAAAATACGCTTGATAATTTGAATACTCGTGGCACAACAGCGAGAATAGCGAAAGCAATACAAAGTTTTGGCAAGTTTTGGTTGTCATCGATTTCAGTATTGGCTATTGCAATTTAATTAACCGAATTGTATTTGAAAGATAATCTTAAACGGTTCTTAAATGATTCCCCAACACTCATGTTCTCCATTTAAGTTAAAATATAGTTGGAACACTCATCAAGACATCAAACCTTTATTTTGTTAATCTATTGAGTAGAAGAAAACATTAAATGCCCCCTGTAACAATGTGTGACTGATCTGATCATTGATCAGCTCTTATTCTTGTTTGAACGAGTCTTTATAGTATTGCAAGAACCTCAGACAATATAGCAATGGAAACATGCTGCTTTTTGAGTCGTATTATTTAATACTTTGAGTCTTTTATACTCTTTAAGATAATATGCCTGTTTCCATTTCAGAACTATACCACTGAAATTTTGATATTTTGAAGCTCAACGATGTTGAGAAATTGAGGGATATTTTAGAGTAACAATCTAACATGTTATACAAAAATGTAAGCCAAGCCATGGTCTCTTATCTAACTTATCTAATAGTCAAATACGTAGCGCAACAAACACAAGCTAACACGATAGCCTCGACCTTTCGTCCGTCACAGCGTAAACACAACACGAATTAGCTAAAATAGCGCGATCTATAGTGGGTAACTTGAAATAAACTCGCCCGACGGATGGATTCTGAATAATATAGAAAGGTAAAGCTAGGGTCAATGTTGATGAGAGTTGACAGTCACGTATTCTTAATACAGGGGTCGTTTCAAGCTCCAGATTAACAAAGTAAAGATTTGATGAGTGCTCCAACTATGTTTTAGCTTTATAAATAGAATACATGACAGTGTTGGGAAAGCATTAAGTAATAAGAACAGCTAACCAAGGCCGCATGACTACCAAACTCTCGTGCAGCCACGCGCGGATTTTTTTATACGTATAATACGGTTCACTTTTTTTCGTGTTGTGATATAATTTTATCTGCCATCATCTGGGGCCGGTTGTTCAAAGGTGGGTTAGCGCTAACCCTGTGTTAAAATTTAACCTGCTGTTTTAAGTTTGTGCATTTCTGCACGTCTGTTTATTTCAAAACTTCAGAGAAGTAAACTCGGATCCAGACAAGATCTCGGAAGAAATATTTCCAAATTTAATTATAGACAAATTGTCTCCCAGTTTGCTTTGAATTTTAGCTTAACCTAGGGTTAAGCTAACCCAGCTTTGAACAACCGGCCCCTGGCTGTATGCAGCATTTTCCCACAATTTTTTGCTTTTACTCTGTTTTTTTTCCCAATTCTCTCCCGCCCCCCAATTCCTTCACTTTTCTGAGGGCCGTCCCTAAACAGACCTTTGACCGCGTAGCTCAGTTGGCAGAGCATTGCCATTGGGCTAGTATTCCAAAGGTCGTAGGTTCGATTCCCACCGTGGCCAGGCATATTTTTCAAGCCTGCCCGGTGTGGATACACACTCAGAGTAACATCACACAAGCATCTTATTCACCTGAGTACATACAACACAGCAAATATCAAGACCTTCGTAACATGGAGATGATTTTGAACATCTCAATGTTACTAAGGTCTTGATAAGCATGACTATTCCACCAGAACTAAAGAAAGAGGTTCTAATGTAGGTCGCATTATATCCAGAACCGAAAGACATAAATCATCGTTTATGCCTCGTGCAGTTAAACTTTTTAATAATAAACTTTAAATTACTGCTGTATAATAGACGGTTCTGTAATTTTAGGCTGAATGTAGGTTGCATTATTCTCTAAACTAAAGGACATAATCGTCGTCGGTGCCTTTGGCAACAGAACCTTTTTAAAAATACAAAATTTTATTGTAATATATAGATGGTTTTATAATGTTTATGAATTTGTAAGTCCACTGTATTTTTTTACTTAAGGTGGATTATTATTAAAGCTTTACATTAACTTTACAGTGTAGGTACTGCCCACAGTAACAAAGCTTTGCCTTTGGATTGATAGAAAAATACAAGGAGAACTTCGACGTTTCGAGCGAAGGCATTTCCCATACAAACTTCCCGACGCTTTCGCTCGAAACGTCGAAATTCTCCTTGTATTTTTCAAGTGGTTGCACCGCGTCCTATAACATTAACAACAGGTAAGCATCTGATTGTCATTCGATACCATTGTCCGACACGACGTGCCACCTGTTGGCGTGTTGTATTGTGTTGCCACGTTGCGTACGAGTCACAAACTTGTCACACAACAAATGTCTTTATCCTTAGCTTCAACCAAGAAAATACGGCACAAAACAGCTCAAAATTGAAATAAATAACAACGGATCTCGTCAACGGCTCAACTTCTATTACAGGTAAGCGTATGGCTGAGATTCAATACACAATTTACGGAACTTTTAATACTGACACGAAGATCGAATTCAGTCCGGGCTATGTTTCAGCGCGGTCACAAGTGCTGATACGTAAGTCTTCAAACCCGTCCAAACGACAAAATCCTATTAAAACAAAGCGCGCAATTCTAGGGCTTTCAGCCAGGCTGAGTTCGTCATATGACCGCTTCAGCGACTGATTACATGTGGAGTTTCTAGCTCGCGGCTGCCAGACTGAAATATCAGCCCATCCTATAAGGTTAAATTCCCCATTAAAACACACCAAGCGATATCACAACAAATATTTCTGCCCGAGCTGAAATCGTCATATAATCGACTGGAACAATAATAACAAAATTGTCGTTTGTGAGTTGTGACTGTCTTTTTCATGTTACATGGATTATATTCATTAAGATTTGTTGTCGTGTGAAGATTGATAAGGCATACACGATAAATCCTGAAGTAGTCATAGTATAATTGCATGAAGTCTTACAGGATTACAAAAAAAAAATACTGCTGCAGGCTATAATCCTATACGTTATGAATATTTTCGTTCCGAACTGTTCAACTGTAATTTAGTTATTGAGTTAGTAGATTAATTAGGTATTCAACCAATTCAATAATCAGGTATTTACGAAATTGGCGTCGCCAATTTGAACGAAATTTGGGATGCCTTTTTCACTGTTTAGTGCTTGAAATATTTGCTAAAATTGACTGTGAATACTTAGCGATTTGATCGTAGAATGGCGTAGTTATATTCATTTGCTCTTTGACTAAAATGTTTAGCTGTATTATTGCTAAACATGCCGAGAATTTGGTTTGCAACTAGGTTTCAACATCCAATCACGCCATCAGCCCATTGAAAACATTAGGTCACGTCAGCTAGTTTCCTATCCATTTACTTTATTATCCATGATTATACCTATCAAACATATCTGTGAAAATTTCTGCAAAAATTTAGATCCCCAAGAAATGTCTGGGAACTAGGTGCCCAGGTTCAGATTCATTTTCCACCTCATGACGCACAAAATAAGAAAACCACTTTCGTGTCGTTTCAGCAAATTTCAACATGGAAATACAGCACGAGAACGGCGGGGAGGAATTCTCGCGAGAACGGTTAATGGAAGACATCCGACAGTATCCGTGCATCTACGATAAATACGACAAGGACTACCCCGACAAGATCGCTAAGACCAACGCCTGGGCCGCCATAGCCGCGAAGTACGGTATCTCTCCAATCGATGCCGACAAGAAGTACAAAACAATGCGAAGTTCTTACACTAGATATTTAAAGAAGAAACGTAACACACCGCCTGGCGCCAAACCGCCGCCGCTTCCTGTAGCGTTTGTGAACCTGGACTGGCTTGCGAGCCATATTGACCACAAAGAGACGGCCGTTAAGTATACTGCCAATGGCGGGAAAGATGGATACTATAGCGATTATTTAACAGGTAATATTGAGGGGAGAGGGGAGCTGAAGTGCTACAGATTGAACCGGAGCTCTGTAATAGTTCTGCCAGAAATTCCCATATGACCACTCCATCACGGTCAGACGGCATGAACTTGCCTTCTGAGCAAGTTTCAGATACCTTGACGTAAAGCACTTAGCTAGATGGCTTCATTCTGGCAATGTTTTGGTCCATAAAAAACGCCATCCCGCCTGGCCAAGTCTCTATGCTTGGTGGGATGAAAACGTCCCGTTTCGGCTAGCCGCGATGAAATAGACAGGCCCTGGATCTTTCTTGTGTTTTGCGCAAAAGTAATGCAATTTTCTTGTTGAAGAGGTAATCGACATTCTATGAAATCGACTACCTCGATTTTTTTTCCCTTAAATTGCATGCAGTTTGCTTAAATCATAGCCCATCAATGCTTTCATAGTGGTTATTACTTTGTCACACGGTCATTCAGCTACCATTCAAAGCCTTTCAGTAATTGTTCTCCCCTACCCCGCAAGCCAGCCTTACTTTCCTAATTAAATTATGTCCATTCAAATGTTTATCAGATGCAGAGGATGCATACCACAGCAGTTATGATGAAATTATGAGAGAAGAAAACAATTCAAGTGACATGATTGAAATACCCAATTCAAGTGTAACAAGCCGCCCGCGAGAGAGTTTGAAACCCGAGCCAGCAGCAAGCCATGGACTTCATGTAAGGGAAAGTTTAATAAAACCCGAGTCAGCGTCAAATCAAGTACTTCATGTTAAGGACAATCTACGTCCCGACCCTTTGCCGTCGCCAATACTTCATGTAAGCACATCTGAATATCAATCAAGTAGGGCCGCAACTCCGCCCATCACAAACCATACCAATCAAGCGTCTAGTACCCAAACTCCTCAAAGCAACGGAGCAAAATCTATTACAATGTACTATAACAGACAAAAAGACTCGCACAATGATGCGGTATTAAATCTCATACCTCTGGAGTCGGTTAAGCCTGCGTCGGCGGCGCCGACACCACCACCCTCGGAAAGTGTCGGAAAACGAAAACGGATCGAATACGATGACGAAGACGAACTTTTCTTACTGAGCCTCGTGCCGACTCTGAAGAGACTGGGACCGAGGAACAAGACTATTGCCAAGATGCGATTCCAACAAGTCCTTTTCGATTTGGAATTTCCCGCAAGTGAATAAAGTTTGGAACGGTTTTGTTGGCCGAAACTAAGGGCATTGTCGAAGACAATCCGTTAACAGATTGTGTTCGAGTGTTCGCGTACCGGCAAAGGAAATACTATATCTGCTTCAAGGTTGATGGCTTAACCTGTTACAACTTGTTGTCTAATGTGTTTACGCCTATACGGGTTGCCATAGAATCGACGTTTGATATTTTGATATTTTCATTCATAACTATACATTATCACCTTAATATTTTATAGTGTCATAGGGTATTACAAACAATGCAATACTATATAAATGTGATAGAGTATTACATATAATGCCTAACTGAAAATATATCACAAAGGGCAGTGTGGATTATAACGCTTTCGTCTGACAAATGTCCAATCAACTGTGCAGTTAATACTCGGACATTGGCTAATAATGATCGTCCAGCTTTTCAAAATTTACATTCAATTGACAAGCTATCAATTGCTATCAATTTGATAGCTCGTGCTGATCACTTCTCGCACGATCAATCACATTACTTAATATTTGGCAAGCAGTTCCAACTATCCATTCATTGCATATCGTGCTTTGGAATTTTCTGCATATCTAGTACCATAAACGTGTGATGTGATTTTGTTGCTTGTCACAGCAAAGCCAAGAAAATATTTTGTGTTCCTTCTCTCGCTTTTATGCTTGATGAACAGTACTGTACTATAGTCAAATAATATACCTTTCATTTAAATGAAAATCTCCTATTTTATATTTGCTCGGTTAAAACGTCCGTGCAGAATAAGATGAATCGGCCATTTAACGCCCGTATTCTAAAAGCACACTCACACTCAATGAGTGGAGGTTCAATCTGAGCTTCTCTTGAGTGTCAATGCTGTTTTTGAATAGCTGGAGGGTTAGTGTCGTACCACTGCGTGCCTACTCGCCCTCCAGCTATCCAAAAACAGCATCGACACTCAAGAAAAGCTCAGATTGAACCTTCACTCATTGAGTGTGAGTGAGCTTTTAGAATACGGGCGTTAGTGTTTTTGTTCGGCAAATAGCCGATTGACGACCGTTATAATCCACACTGATCACAGATTATGTTCGATTGTTCCCAATGGTTGCTGCCAGGCTTATTGACAAGATTAGAGCTATGCTGATATTATACTGAAATGCGGCGTTGCCATTCAGTCGGACAATAGCAAGGGCCGGGCGCAGGGTCGTAGCTAGAAGCAGGGTCTTAGCTAGATCGAGGGCCGTGTTGTCCGTGTTATCGCGGCCAAAAGTGGAAAATCACGGCTAGATAAAATGAACGCGGCTTCGTTATCGCGGCTGTATATGTTCATAAAATAAGGTGGTGCTACAGTACTTACAACAGACAGAATTTCTTCCTATTTACATCGTGAAATGTTGAAATTGGCAAAAGTGATCCGTGATGTTTTAATGTTTTGATGGATAATGGGAACTGTATGGTGTTAAAATGGTTTTAAGTACCCTCAAGAGTTGCTGAAATAACTTGATATTCTAATGTCAGTGCGCAATATGAGCGTATGCTCGCCTCGTATTTGGTTGCAAAGCATAGAACAACTACAGGCATTGTCTGTTGTTGGCGAGCATAACTAGAACTGTGAATTTGGCTATTCAAGGTAATTGACATGTGCACACTCTGTTCATTAGAAACACGCCCAAGATCTAAAATCCTAGCTAAGACCCTGGCTAGAAGGCCGTGCTGGTCGTGTTACCGCGGTCAAAAACTGGAAAAACACGATGAATATAATGACCACGGGTTGATTATTTATATACTCATGAGCTGTATGGGTTCGTCAAATAGAATGTTGCTATTAAGTGTAGACAGTCGTGTTGGTGTCAAAATGTAGCATTAAATTCCCCATGAGTCTAAAAAATTCACTGTAGTGTCAGTGTGAAATATGAGCATATGCTGATATATTTGGTCGAATCACATACAGTAACCATAGGCATAGTCTATACTGTTGCCGAGCATATAACTGGAACAGTCGCTAATTCTGGTAATTGGCAGACACGTGCCCTGAAATTTAGAAAAGATCTTCACCCTGGCTCATCCTTTACAGGGGATGTGCTTTTTGTTACCATTGTAATTGTTAAAGATGTAATAAAACATGAAAATTTCAGATGTTATCTCAGTTTAATTTCACGAGTTCTTGCTGACTTTCTCTGGGGTTAGGGTTGGTTTCAAGTAATGCATTAATATTCCCAAATAATAAATTAATAGCATGATAATACGTTAGAAAGATTATGGCTGCTCCCGGCTTCATTTTTAGCACAATAGATATTTAATCCATGCAGTTTATACCAGATCAGTGTTTTCGAAAAAAAACCAACTATGCAACAAGTAAAAAATAATTGTAAAAATTTCAAATGGGTTACCTGTAGTAAAACAATCCGCCATCATCGGTGATCATTATTGGATAACGTCGTAATGAGTCGCCAGTAGGATTCCACTCCAGTTCCTTATGGATATCAAATGCAGAAACGTCATAAGGAAAAGACCCACGTCCCTGAAAAAGACAAAAGAATAAATTATAAAATTAGAAGAGAAAAAAACAAACACATGTGCAATTTCGAGGAAAAAATTCAAGGGAATCGGAGGAATTTTGTATACATAAGGATAAAACACCTCATCAAACAATATTCTTAAATTTTCTTCATGAATTACTAACGATTTCCCAGTACTGAACTTCATCTAATTATATTAAATATTGCTAACCTTTGCAATTTCAATGTTGTCTGTAATAATCTCACTGTGATCTGATATCTGAATAACGAGAACATACACTATACATTTGAATTCAATGAGCTAGAATATTTATGATCAGACGATTTGTCACATCTTTACTATCTATAATCGTTTGGTGTGTAAGCAAATTGTTTTTCCCGAAGCAGCAACAAGTTGCTACGAGCTTTTTGTCATCAACTTGTTACGAGGACACCAGACTCAAAAACTTTACAAAAAGATACTGTTCAGTTGTCACACATGTCCTTTACCACTTTTGTGACATGAGTTTGATAACTGCTTGTGCAATTTTCTGCAGTGTAATGTTTCATATTGTCTGCACATGTACTTTCTTTGGAGATATCATTTGCCACTCTCCTCCGCAGAGGCTTTGTAGATCTTTGTACTTTGTTTTCTTTCTATATTGTAGTTTGTTTTCTTTCTATATATAAAGTTTGACTATAGAGTTTGCGGGCAGTAGCGGGCTAGGCAGAGAAGTGGGCACGCGGGCGGAGCGAGCGCGCGGGGTTAAAAGGGGGGCATCGTGGACATTGGAGATAATAGGGAATCTTAAAAGGGACATCGTGGACATTTGGAGATAATAGGGAATCACATTCTTCCCGTCACCCCCCGCGTGTCCACTCCTCTGCCTAGCCCACTACTGCCCGCAAGTCAAACTTTATATATAGAAAGAAAACAAAAAAGCCTCTGCGAAGGAGAGTGATCATTTGCCTCCTGACAAATGGGAAAATGATGAAGATAGTGACTCTGACTGATTTAGGCCCGGTTTAGACAGCGAACTTTTCATGCGCCGAATCTAATGCAAGGATTAAGTGCGACGTTGGAGCGGCGTCTAAATCAATTAAGTTCGGCAGGTTTTGATTAAGTTCGACACGACTCGAAGATGCGACAGGACAAGTCGTATATGCGACACAGGTTCGACATTGATTTAGACGCCGTGCTTTTCATGCGCCGAACCTAATACATAATTATTTTTTAACATCATAATATGATTATCATATATTTGCATTGTAAATATTTCCAATATAATGTCTTCGCAATTTAGTACGGTGCAATTAAGTTCGACGTCTAAATCAGTTTCCGATATTTT
>CACRXK020015841.1:0-11870 GCA_902702795.2 Paramuricea clavata
TAAGAAATTATAGGCGCGGCTGTTCATTCTTCATACCCGGGGGGTGGTGAGGGAAATTCTTATATGATATATTAAAAACTCATGTGACTCCCCCATTTGCGATGCTCTTAATAATGAAGACGCCCTAGATATTTAAAAGTACATGCTCCATTTGCCTATATATCAGACATTTACACATGATTCTAGTCATCGTTTAAGTGAGAGTTCGGCAGGGTATTTTTTAAGAATTTCAGTGCCATTGGAGGGCCATCTACAAAAAGGGACCATACTATACCGAGTGTGGAGAAATGATAGATGGTTTGTTGGTAACAAAAAGGTTGGTGTGGTATCGCATTTAATAGTAGAGAGCTATTCTCCCCAGAAAATTAAATATTTTTCTATCCCTACGACTGCAATTCCTGCATTTCCTGGAACAGATTTTTGGATATACAGCATTACATTATGATGTAGATAGACTGAACTTTCAGTTATGTACTTGCATAGTACATTTATGTAGAGTACCACCAACTTGGTCACTCAGGAACAAGCGATAAACTTACAGGCCCGGCTACCACGAAGCGCCACCATGGTTGGCACAGAGCTGGAAAGTTTTGAAAATTTGCGTCTCTAAATCGTCGGAAATGGCATTTTCAAAATCTCTACCCTTTGTTAGGCCCTTTCATTAACCCGTTCATTATGATTTGTGTCTATGCTATCCGCGAGTCAGGATGGATTATACGAGAAATGTTGCTATCAAAATATCGATTACAAATATTTGTTTATATATATATATATATATATATATATATATATATATATATATATATATATATATATATATATATATATATATATATATATATACGATTTCAAATACTTCTAGTTTCGAAATCAATTGGGTTTTTTTGGTGGGGGACCAAAATTACCCCCCCCCCCTTTATAAAACACTGGGTTGGGGGCCCGTTGACCCCTGCGGTCACTAACTTGTTTAGCCGAGCCTTCCGACAACTTAAATTCAGGACAAATGACACTTCGATTTCGTGACGAAAGAGTAAAAGTTTGCTGCATCTAGAGGGTACCGATGCCGGAAAAAGCACACAGCTCCTCTGCACTAAAATTTGTGAAGATTTAAATGCCGTAAGTAAAACTAATAACATAATATCTCGATTGTTCATGCCAGACAGAGTCGGACATTTCGCAATCTTGTCTATGTAAATGTAAAGATATCTACCATGATATCGAGGGTCTTAAATCTGGTCAAAAAGTTACTAGTGAAGCAATTCAGTCATTATCAAAAGCTGTTAGTCATATCGCCGAGACCTTTACTCATTTTCAAGAGGATATGCACGTTAAAATAAATCGAGCAAATAAGTCTAAAGCTACGAGAAAACGTAATTTACAAGAGTCACTTCAAGAATTTAACATGCAAGAATCATCCAACAACCATAATTCAATTGAAACAATTGAAATTATTGAAGCAATAAATTCTACTGACCCTGAAGTGAATGACACCCCCTTACAAAAAAAACACAACCAAATCAATTGAAATCGCCAAAGCGAGTAATTCTACCGACTCCAAAGCGTGTTATATTCCAACTGTACAAATCAACACTAATTTAGGCACACGCCAAAAAATTCAACGAACGTTGCCTCAACTCCAAATCTATGGTACCATGTCCTTTTCTGCGTAGAAAAGGCCACTGTTTAAAAGGCTTGGAATGTGATTTTTCCCATCAGTTTGGCCCCGGACAGCCCGCCCAATTATATCAGCGTAATTTTCCATCTTTTTGGAGAGATCTAATACCATACCCTTTCCCAAATTTTCCACCTGCAATGAGTTTCCCAACTTTTCATCGTCAAACGAATTACCCTGTTTCGTATCCCCAGTCACTAATGGGGATTCCTACAAGATCTCCCGCTTCAACAAGACTCAACCTGTGATAAGTTTCCCAACTCCGCATCCCCATTTAAACTACCCTGGCCTGTACCCCCAACAAAAATAGAAATCCCCTACAGGACCTCTCCGACCTTAAATTAAGAGAAGATGTCCAACGAAGAGGGGTTTTGTATGAGGAGCCGGACTGGACCTTTTACTAAATTATAACGCCGAAGGACAGCCTCCACAGCAACAAAAACAGAGCACCACTAACAGCCATTGTTCCCATTCGAACCTTATAAACATACCATTGCTGGCTCCAGCAACCATTTACATTTAGCCTGCGAACAGGCTCGCGCCGCCCGAAACCCAGGGCCTGTTCGCAGGCTATTTACATTAAATGTCCGCTCATTAAGGAATATTGCACACCTTACCGAGGTCAAGGAATTGGTCAATTTTCACAAAATTGATATTTTTACAATTTCTGAAACATGGCTTAACTCCACAGTGACTGGTAGTGAAATTGCCATTCAAGACTATAAAATATATAGACTTGACCGGTTATATCAAAGAGGGGGAGGCGTATGCGCCTATATTAAGAAAAATCTTAAAGCATCTGTCCTGAAAGAACTATCGCAAATATCAGAATCAAGCTTTCATCAACTTTGGATAAATATCCAAAGTAAAAAGAATAGATCCATTATAATTTGCGTAACATATCGACCACCAGACTGAGCTCTAATATAAACTGTTTTGAAGACCATTTTAAGCCGAATTATATCCAATTCTTAACTACCCGCATGAATCAATCGATTTTCGTACTTGGACATATTTAAACTGCAAACCTCCTGAGCTAAACCTCCAACAAATCATTAAAAAACCGACAAAAATTACTGATACAACACATTCACTTATCGATGTAATTCTTGTTTCGAACACAGCGTCTGTACTCCAAAGTGGTGTGTGAAATTCTGCAATTAGCGACGACCTTCCAGTATGGTGATTGCTAGATAGTATACTTCAAAATAAGGTTTCCGTTTTTATAACATAGAAAAAACTATCCTAACGCAAAACTGAACCCTAATACTAAACCTAAACCTAACCCCAACCTAACCCTAAACTGAACTCTAACCTAACCCTAACTTTTAAATAGAACAAAAACGGAAATCTTATTTTGAAGTATACTATCTAGCAATTGCCCTTCCGGTATATGTCATACTTAAAGTGAAAGCCCCAAATGTACCACCAAATTATATTACAGCAAGAAGCTACAAGTATTACGACCCCTTACACTTTTCCTCCGACCTCGCGGTTAAATCTGATGATCTTTGCCAATTTTCTCAGATACAGATGTTAACACACAATTGGAAACGTTCAAAAATACTCTTCATTCAACTCTTGATCTACATGCACCAGTAAAAACATTCAAAGTTAGAAGTCGATCAAACTCAGGCTCTCTCTGGAAGATAGTTAATAATATTATCCCATCAAAAGAAAAAGAGAAGCAAGTATATATTAGAGATCTTAAGATACTTGTAGAAGAGTTTAATCAGTACTTTACATCCGTGGGGAGAAATACTGCTGTAATGGCATCAAATCTGGCCAATGAAAATAACATCATACTCTCAAATCCGCTCTTAAATTCAGTAACTTATCCATTAGAACAACAGTTCAATTTCAGGCCTGTCACTTGTACTGAAGTCCAACGTATTATTATGGCAATGCCAAAAAATAAGTCACCAGGCCCAGACAAGATGCATGTTTATGCGTATCATTAGAGACTGTTTGCCAGTTATCTTAGGCCCTCTTATACGCACATTATAAACTCTTTCCTACTGACAGGCGTGTTCCCTAACGAATGGAAATTATCCGAAGTAACACCATTACATAAAGATGGTGATAACGAAGTTGCCTCGAATAACCGACCAATCTCACTCTTAGAAATAATGTCAAAAGTTTGTGAGAGAGTCACTCTAGATCATTTCAGCTCATATTTAACAACCAACAACCGTTTATCACCTCATCAAAGCGGAAACAGGAAAGCCCACTCCACTGAGACTCTAAACATTCTCGTAACTCGTAAGTGACACAATGTTGGAAGCAATCGATAAAAAGAACGTAACAGCAGTAGTTTTATTAGACATGTCAAAAGCGTTTGACAGCGTAAGCCATCCAATTCTCCTTCATAAACTGAAATGTGTCGGCTCTTCTTCGCAAGCTGTTGGATGGTTTAAGAGCTATTTTTCAGATAGAAGACAATATGTTTGTATTGGATCCACAGTATCATCCGTCCTTCCACTGTCTCATGGCACGCGTCCCACAGGGCACCATCCTATCACCATTATTTTGTTTTTTATACAAAAGACATTCCAGCGATCCACTGTCAAGCAATATCGACTCCTACGTCCACGACTCAAAACCTTTTCTGACGTTCAGTATGAAAGACATAAAACAAACAATTATCAAGTTGGAAAACGATCTTTGCAGTGTAGCCAAATTAAATGGTGTTTTGAACATCAATTGCTGATTAACCCAAACAAAACTCAATTTCTCCTTATCGGTTCGAGATCCATGTTACAGAATTTACCTGAAAAATATATCTTTAAATTTCTTTGGTCAAATACGTCGGCTAAGAACATCAAAAAGTTACAAACAGTTCAAAATTATGGAATACAGGACTTGCGTAATCTAGGATTGGTCTTATGCACGTTGTAAAGAATAGGACAAGTTCTTTCTTGCCAACTTTAATTAGCTCTCTTAAGTTAGGAGAGAAAATAGAGACGCTTTTGCGCCTTCGATATAATTTGGTCAATGTGATTGTTCCATTTCAAGTTGTTAGAAATGCTCAGACCAAGGATTTTAGCACTGTCGACCACTTCCAAGATTTCTCCATTCACTATATTAATAGGGTCAAACATTGCTCTTGGTTTGCAGAATCCGATTCGCTTTTCCGTTTCGTGGGTCTCAAGTCCCGGGAGATCGTATAAAATTTCGCCTTTTGGTTAGTTGGTCTCTTCAAAGGTTGAATTTTGATAAATGATCGGACAGACCAAAAGGTGGACGTTTAGTTGGTTCATCATAAAACTGTTTCATGTTGTAAGTACCAGGTCAGGGACACTAGAGCCACGAGTTGGAAACTTGACGATTTGGCATAGTTTGAAACTGTTTTTCAGTCTGGAAAGGTTTAGTTTATTGAAGTCTCCAAGGATTATTATGCCACAATTGGTGAATCGTGCCTCAAATGTTGTTAAATTAAGCCTTGTAGTTAATTACATCCCGATCGTTTCCTTTAGGGGGATGGTAAAGATTGCATAATATAATACATGAGATACCTCTTGGGAAACGTAAAGGTTTCAGCTTTAGCTAAATGGCTTCGAAATCGTTGCTCACAAGCTCCGATAAAATATTCAGGTACTTTATAGCATTTTTAACGTAGACACAGACGCCACCGTGTTTGCCGTGATATCTATCGCGTACAATGTTGTAACCTGAGATTTCGACGACATTATCGTATATGTCATTTTGGAGCTATGACTCCATTTACAGATGAGATCTACATCAATTTGTTTAGACACCTCACTGCGAAGTTCATCTATTTTATGAGCGAGAGACATCACGTTGGCCAACAAGATCGAAGGAACAAATAGGTTTGGAGACCTAGGCTGTCAATTTGGGTCTGCATAAAGTGCGAGGCACCGAAAACTCGCGAATGACCTGAACATAGCAGTGTACAATGTCAATGCATATTTCGCAGAAACGTTTGTATTGGATCAAATATATTTGTACGAGTATGTTATACCGTAATAAGTTTAAAGCTTATATGTGATGCTGAAAACAATGTTTTCTGTTTAATTAAGGTACGGAATAAACCGTTATACAAGCAAAGTTAATTAAAAGAAGGAAACAAGCCCAAAATTTCGAACACAAAATGGCCGCTTCCCAAATTGTTGCTAAATAAAGTTTACCGCGTTAAAAAGCCGGCGAATAAAAAAGCACACACAAAAGAATCCGAATGTCGTTGAAATCTTTAAAATATCTGAAACATAAAGATGCAAACCATTTCTATCATCTAGTGTACATAGACAACAGTTTAGATTAAAATTTAATCGAAAAACTCGATTAAAAAGGCTGAAAAAGGCAGGGGCGCCGGAGCCACGGGGGCAGCGGGGGCAACTGCCCCCGTTGCCTGAACAGTGTGGGGGCAGCACGGGGGCAACAGGTTGCCCTTTTTGCCGGAACCACACTTCGAAATTAGTGCGTTATTCACAAGAATTGGAATTTATAACTATTTTTAAGCAATGTTTCAGTAATGTTTAAGCAATCTTTACTTAATTGTTAACCAGTTACAGTAAAATTAATGCTAAATCAAGTAAGATACGTCCGTTTACTGATTTTATTTTGCACTTTAGCAGGGTTTAAAATAGCCGCCGGCTTCATGGATCTGTGGTCAATGCTCCGGAAGATAAAGCTGGAGGAAGCAAGGGAACTGTGGGCACTGATCGAGCTGTGTCTCTGCTGCCCGTACGGCAATGCATGCAGTCAAATCTGGCTGCCGCAACAGGTTGAACGAACGCAACTTGACTGATTTAATGTGCAATAAAGTGACAGGTCCAACCCTGCACGTTTTCCGTGAGCGTTTTTGTGAGCTTGCTGTGGACCTCTGGAATAGTGATAAATCACGGAGGAAGACCGAAGGGAACCGAAAGCAATATGCTGCAAGAGGAAACGCATCAAAAAGGACAAGGGGGAAGAATTCCTTAGAGATTGGTTGAAAGTCGTTGGAGCTGTGGGCGAACAGGAATCGGAGAGTGAGGAAAATGAAGAGGAGATGGAAGCTGATTTATCGAGAAAGTTGCCACAGAACCGGTCAAGAAATCCCACTATAGTTACTTCTGCTCAGTGGGAGTTGTCGGACAGCTCCGAAGACAGTGGTCGTGAAGACCCGTTCCTGGGCGGAATGAGTAGCAGTGACTCTGAGTTACTGTGACTGGTGATTCCAACTAAACTATAGTACTCTAGTGTTCTATAGTGGGTCAAGTGAGAAGAATCCAAAATGAACTGAGCACCATATTTTGTAAACTGCGACGGATTTTTAGTCGTTTACGACGAATATATTTAACTTCCCTACAAAAAGTTTAAGTTCGGTTCTATTAAGCTATAGAAACAATTTTCTTCTTGTTTTGAGCTGATTCACATAGAACTTGTTAATGTTTGTTCCTACCCCAAATAAAATGTATTGCTGTGTTCTTACAAATGTTGTGATCACTATTATTTGGCCTATGCCCACTCCAGAACATAACTAAACTTTGCTTGGAAAAAACCGGCAAAAATTTCACCTAAAAAATTTGACATGTTTTCAGAACGTTATTTCGAACCCTGTTTAGCACGGTGCAACGAATAAAATTGTTCAAATTAATGTCGAAGTTTGCCGACCCATGATAATAGCCACAAGTAATCGAGTATAGTAAAGTTTTAACAAATATTGCCGCTCAGAAAATTTATGGCTGAGAAGCAAGTGCCCTTTTGAATCGGCTGCCCCCGCCGCTTCACATTGCTTCCGGCGCCCCTGAAGCTTTTCTTATCTCAAAAGACTTATACACCAAAATAATTACCTCGTTCTATGGAAATATTATGGATATTTTAAAATCCTATAACTGCAACTCACAATCAATCACGATTCAAAGACTAAGCTTTATCAATGACAAATAAAGCAAAAATATCTTACTTTCTGGAAACACAAACTCAAAAACTCTTCCAAACTAAAGTTTTACAACACGTTCAAAACAGAATACCAACTAGAAAAATATCTTTCAACAATAAAAAATCCAATCGAAAGGAAACACTCACAAAATTTCGAGTGAGCAACCACAAATTAATGAGGTCGCTATAAAAAAATACCAAGGGAAGAACGACTGTGTGGAATCTGCCAGTCAGGGGAAGTGGAAGATGAATACCATTTTGCCAATTCGTGTGAAGCCTACAGCAACCAAAGAGAGAATTTTTACATCACTCTCAGGAACAAGTTAACCATTATCACAGATTAGACACAATTAATAGGCTAGATATAATGAAGTCTACAGAACACGGGATTATTTTATCTCTGTCGAAATAGATTTATTCCTGTTTTACGGAAAGAAATAGATGCCTCCAAATTGGGATTGCTGTCAATTAATTATTAACATAATATTTCTCTAATCTGAGAAAGTTGAATGAAAATTTTTCCTATATCTTGTAAATAGATCTTATATTTGGTATTTGTTATTTGTTATTGGGATTGACTGTAGTTATTGTAATGCATGTACTTCTTACCATCTGTAAACTTAGAATTTCTACCTTTTTTACTATATTTAGATTATTTATATTTAGATTATTATGCTTTAGCAATACCTGTAAGTTAAGGTCATGCCAATAAAGCTATTATATTAAGCTAATTGTGAAATCGTGTTCTGCATTACTCACTTCTTTTGAAATCGATTGTTTTTACGGTCTGTAGACATGAATATATGAATATGAGTCCCCCCCCCCCAATTATCGATCTTCCCTACGACCTTGATTATTATATATCTATGTAATTAGTGTTTAATTTTTTGTTCAAATCTAGGAATTTATCAGCGTTTAGTGCCACCATTTTGAAATAAAGTTTTCTATCTATCTACTATCTCAATGCATGAATGCATTGCCTGGAAATTTTGTATTGCTTACCAATTCATGCAACTGCATTGCACTGGTTGAAAAACCTGTGCGGATTGATACCTTTGAATACAATAGGTAAGTTAACGGGAAAGGAATAAGACATTAACTGTTATGATTCGAAGAATAGATTATCCCCTGCCAACGGCACTGGTTGAAAAACCTGTGCGGATTGATACCTTTGAATACTATTGGTAAGTTAACGGGAAAGGAATAAGACATTAACTGTTATGATTCGAAGAATAGATTATCCCCTGCCAACGGCACAGAGCGCCGTTCCAGGTCAAATGTCAATAATAGAACAGGAAAATTCATCGCGTATCGTGGCGTAACGTTTCGTGGTCGACGATAATCTCAACATTTCAAGGAAAAGCTATTAGCTATTACTTGACTTTGTCCGGCTTCACTGTGCAAGTTAACGTATAATGATACAAAGATGAATTTGTATTTATTTGTATTTAAAAAAGAACCTCTGTTAGCTAACGCTAGTTTACACGAGGTCTTAAATATAGGATTACACTACAAGATAAAAAGTCTATATAAATCTAGGTATTCGTAAAAATTACTAAAGTACGTTAAAAGTTCAAATAGTCAATTATAATTATATAAACCAGTCTAGCTGTTTAAGAACAGCAGACTTAAACATAGATTTCGAAGATATGAGCTTAATAGTACAGTCTAAATTGTTCCATAGATCGATAGCTCGAGTTCTAAAAGCCCGAGCTAAAAAGGTTTTCTTCTTTAACATAGGTTTCTCTAACAACATATTATCACTTCGACACCTCGACGAAAATCTTGTATTGTGTTCATGCGTTTTTTACCGTTCAAATGGTTTAAAATTCACGTAAATAGCATTTGGTTCACCAGAACAAAGTACATTATGCAATGCCATTAAGGTTCTGACATGAATCCTTTGTCTCACTGTTAACCAACCTATTTCATCATGGAGATTTTCCCTAGATATTTCATCAACCTTATATCCTAGGATCAATCTGGCGGCCTTGTTCTGAAGTTTTTGTAAATTATTAATCGACTCTTGATTTTGCGCAGATCCCCAAACCGTACAACAATAGTTCAATTTTGACAGTATGTGTGCCTCAGCGATAATCTTTAAAACTTTTGATGGAATATATCTGCTGAACTTGAACAGTAAGCCAAGAGCTTTGGAACAATCTTTAAGTAGATCTTCACAATGCTGTTTCCAACTTAAGTTCTCGTCAACCTGGACGCCAAGGAGTTTTACACATGGAAGTTGTTCAATGATTTTATCTTTAATGGATAAGTTAAGCGATGGAGCTGATTTAATCTTCTGCCGACTTCCAATAAGGATACTATTTGTTTTATCAGCATTAAGAACAAGACGATTCTTCGAGACCCATAATTCAACTTTAGATAAGTCAAGTTGAAGTTTATCTGATATGAGTCTGGCGTTATGTCCAGATTGGAACGGAGTGCTATCATCGGCGTACAAGGTGATATCAGCTGTAGTTAAGACTGTTGGTAAATCATTAACAAACAAACTGAAGAGCAGTGGGCCAAGACAACTACCCTGTGGCACCCCACAAGTCATCTCGATCGGATTAGAAAAAGCACCATTGATATATACGGTTGAGGTTCTCCCACTTAAATACGACTTGATCCAGTTAATCGCATTATCTGAAAAGTTATAACATTTCAATTTCAGAAGCAGCAAATTATGATCAATCAGGTCGAAAGCAGCTGAAAAGTCCAACAAAGCAGCACCAGTAAGCATACCATTCTCCATGTTGTCAAGGCAACTGTCAGTCAGATGTAAAAGTGCTGATTCAGTGCTATGATTGATTCTATAGGCATGTTGATTCTTGAGCATTAAGTTATGTTCGGAGACATAGTGACAGATTTGTTTATGCGCAAATTTTTCGTGCAGTTTACTTAATACATTTAGAAGACTGATGGGTCGACTATTTATATCTTCAAAAGGCTGTTTCTTATCTTTGGGAATCGGGTGTAGTTTAGCTACTTTCCATTGATCAGGAAATATTGACTTCGTATATGAACAGTTAAAAATGTATCTAATAGGTTCCGCTATGATATTTGACGCAATTCTAAGTAAAAAATTATCAATGCCGTCTACGCCTGTCACTTTAGTATCTGGAAGCTTAGCAAGGCAGCTGTGAACTTCTAAAAGACTTAAAGATGTGAACTCAAACCGACAGTTTTTTCCAGTCATTATTTCGGTAATTGATTTAGTTATATACTCCGTATCTATCGGGTTGGACATCTCAAATCTATATTTCTTTATTTTTTCATTAAAGAACTTTGCGAAATGATTGGCAATATCTTTAGGTTTTGTGTAAATTTCACCATTACTCTCCGCATAAGTTGGTATTGGACAATTTGAGCATCCTAATAGATTGTTTATTGTTTTCCACATTGACTTTGGATCTTTTTTGGTATTATTAATGGCTTCAAGAAAATATGCTCTTTTGCTTTCTCTGTTGACCTTAACGACATGGTTTCTCAATTTCCTAAAACCGCCCAGTCAGAAGGAAAACCAGAGACCCTCGCCTCACGTTTTGCTGCATCTCTCATGCCCACAACTATTGGCATGATAAATAATAACTTTTACAACGTGCTTTTACTAATGTCTTACGACACTTGCATCACCGACTGCAGAACAGTTTGTAAAATGATACTACGTGTACATCTATTACAATACCGGGCAACTCAATCTGGCTAGCCAGGCCCACTGTAACTATGATCATCAACTATCAACCGTAAATAATGATGCGCCAATAATAGCGAATAAATTATAATATTATACCTCAACTTCAAATTGTCCAATCAGGAAGCTTAGTTTTTTGCACGTGAGCATGAAATTAATCGCGATGTCACTAGGGGCCGCGGAACCGGGGGGAATGGGGGCATTGTGCCCCCCCCCCCCCCACATTTTTGAAAGTGAAAAAAGTGCCACTTTTTCTGGGCTGAAGTGCCCCATTTAAAGAACGAAAAAAGTATTTCTTGAATGAACGCCCTCTTTTGCTGGAAAGAAAGTGCCCTTTTCGTAGTAGTAAAGACTCTGTAAATGCCATTTCGGACGTTATAGAGACTCCGCGGTCTTTTCAAAATTTTCGTTCGGCCCGTGAACGACACAAAATCGTTTGATTTTGGTCATATACCAAAGTGCCCCTTTTGGCCAATGCCCCCCCCCTCTCCCACTTTCGGAATGCTTCCGCGGCCTCTGGATGTCACGCCTTACGTCATAAATTAGCGAGCCTGCGTTCCTTTTGACAATATTCTACCCCATGTTTGCCGGGGAACAGGGGCGGTGGGGGGGGGGGGGGGG